>JAJPUD010012947.1:0-23098 GCA_023553655.1 Myrmecobius fasciatus
TTTGAGCATAGCTCCAAATTGCTCTCCAGAATGGTTGGATCCGTTCACAGTTCCACCAACAATGTATCAGTGTCCCAGTTTTCCCACATCCCCTCCAACAGCTTTGATATGAAGTTCTCCAGAGAGCAGTGCCCAAATATTTCTTAGTTCGTTGATTTGAAGATCAGTTCAGAGGCTTATTTTATTGTTGATTTGAGAGAAGTTCGGAGGAGAGGCAGCAAGTCACCTTTTCACTCCACCATCTTGGCTCCACCCCTCTAGGACATTCTTTACAAATGGAAAGCACTGGAGAATGACAGACAGAATGAATACAAATGAGTGAGCCAGTGAACATAAAGCAAGACTTGGATTGAACCTTACCCTTGAAATCAATGCAAACATTTCAAAATCTTTAATCATCATCAATCATCATCATCATTAAATTATATTTGAAAAAAATGGCAATTGAGTAGTTAAAGATGAAAAGTAGATTCATTCATCTGTATTACTTCCTTCTATATTTAGTCAAAGACAAGTAGCAGAGAAGATGATGACATAGCCTAATGAATATGGGTCTACATTCCACTTGGTAGGGATAATCGTTTCTATTTACATCTCCAAGAAGATTTAGAATAGAACTAATTTCTTCCTAGAATATGGAAAAATGGGGTGTGAGAGTAGGAGGTATTTGGTAATCGTTTGCATTTTTTGGTTCTTTTTCCCCCTATTCTATCCTCTCTCTATCCCTTTTCAATATTGAACTTTATAAAACCATATCCTGTTACAACCATTATACTTTTGACACAGATATCACCACAGGTCCATATGGAGAAGATCCATATATCTCTCTGATCTCAGGCTTCCCTTCTTCTACTGCAAGTATTCCTAGAAGATACTGGTACACTCAAATATGTCCCAGCACAAGGCAGCTCTAGTCTCTTGCCAGCCTCATCCACCAACCCTAAAATAAAAACCTTCTATGCAAAGAAGAGAAACCCTTCTTTTTATTTCAGATTTTCTATACTCTTGTATATCTGTACCAATGTTGAACAGGACTTCCCTCTCTTCCTATGCAGGGTCAACTTTATTTATTTTACTTTCTGCTGTCCTGCCTAAAATTCAGTCTTTGGAAGGAAGAAGATTAGTGAAACCAAGTTGATCATCTGTCAATATGACCATATGCCTTTAATTTCATTTTACTTGTCTGTAGCAGATCTCTGGTCTCCTTTAGAAAAAGGAGTGGCATTTTAATTTATGCTCAATTTTCATAAACATTATATACTTTAATCATATGTCCCACAAAGTTCTGCCCTAGGATTTCTTCTTTTCTCCCTTTATACTATTTTACTTTGTGATCTCATAAGCTACAATGGATTTCACTACCACCTTTATGCTGATGGTTCTCAAATTTACCTATCCTACCATAACCTCTCTCTTCTTTTTCATTCAATTCCCATTATATATTTTCAGTAGATAACAAGTAGACATCTTAAATTATTTTCTCAAACTCTCTCTCTTTTCTTCCTAGCTTTCTATTACTTCCCAAGGCAACACAATTCTCTTAGTCCTTCAGGTTCCTTCCAGAAGTCCTCACTATCTCAGAATAATCCCCTCATGTCCATTTTTTTTTGCTGAGGTTCATTCACAATATTGTTTGAATCTCATATCCAATGACATCATTACTACTTGCTATCTCTCATCAACTCATCTCCTCATTCCTGAACTACTGAAGTAACTTGTTGGTATGTCTGCTTGCCTCAAATAATCCTTCATTTCAGCTTAACCTCTATTCAGTCACTGAATTGATTTTTCTAATGGGCAGGTCCAACTATATTTCCCTTTTACTTAATAAATTCCATCAGCTCCCTATCACATCTAGAATAAAATACAAAATCCACCACACTTGACTTTCAAAATTCTCAAGAACCTATTTCCTTCCTGCTTTTACAGTATTTTTACAGTTTATTCCTCAGAAATGTATTATTTGGTCTAGTAATACTGTTATCCTTCCAGTTACATTAAAAAATTCCATCTCTGAGCTTCAAACACTTGATTCTGTCTACTCTTCCCTAAGCCCACTGAGGGCAGGGAAAGTTTTTGTTTGTTTGTTTGTTTGTTTGTGGGGTTTTTTCTTGCTTCTTTGTATATCTAGAGGTTGACAGTGTCTACAAATAGCATATGCTTATTGACTGACTGATATGGCTCCCCCCCCTAGATAATTTATGGAGTTTATATATTGTAAATAACTAGTAGCACAATTATAGTACTTCCAAGTTCCAAGTTTGAGAAGTTTGTGATATAGAAAATAGATTTGGCTTTCTTTTTTAAGAATAATTTATGTTTACTTAGGTTACCTGTAATCTTTTATGTTTAAGCCAAAATATGGATGTAATAAAACTTAGGTAAAATAAGTGAATAGTTTATATTACAGTGTCTTTTAGTAGACAAGAATAGAGAGAAAGAATTGGGAAATTGACAGAATTTTTAAAAGCCTCACAATTTTTAAAGAGATGGGTACAACTGATGCTTCAATTTGTTTTCTAGTCAGATGTCTATAGAGGTTAGACATACCTCTTGCATATCTTTTCTCTCTTGTACCTCAGATCACCTTTTAGATTCTGTTTATGTCACTTTTTTAAGTTTTCATTTTCCCTGGTACTTTGCCTCATTGTATTTATACAAAACATGCATATTTTATTGTTTAAATTTCTATAAATATTTAAAAGAAAATAAAAATTTCCTTAAGAAGCAAAAAATTGTATCACTATATTGGTAAGTTATTCAATAAAGCACCTGAAAACACTGAGATATTTATATTTTATTGATAATCATAAATTGTTGAATAAGTTCTGTAATTGTAAGTTAATCATATAGTGCAAATATATAAAATATATTCAAACATAGTGAGAACACTAAAGTTTTTAATATTCACATGGAAAATTCTTGAAACATGTCACCAACATTATATCAAAAAGTCAATATGAAACATGACATAGACTTAAAAGAAAAATAACAAGAAACAATATTATAGAGTGAAAATAATGAAAAAAAAATACAAGAATACATGAAATATCTCATTGGAAAAACAACAACAAAAATTAACCTGGGATGTATGAGGAAAGTTTATTGGAAAATTATAGCTGGAGAAGAGGATTTGGGGAAGATAGCTGAGTATGTCAAAATCTTTCAGGCTCTCCAGATTTCCCTCTCAGAAGGAATAAAATTGCACCTCAGGGTAAACATAAACCACTGAAAAACAAGTTTTGGGGTAGAATATGGTCCTCTGGAGACAAAGGTAGTAACATGGAGATTGAACCTGTAGAAAGTGTAAACACCTCCAGTTTAGTACTACTGAAACAGCAAGCAGAGATCCCTGGGTGTGGTTGGCATTAGATTAAACTTCAGTGGAATCACTGCATCTTGGCTGTCCCAATAAACTTCAAGTTCAAGTTCTTGTGGTTCCACTGGGAAGAGAGCAAACATGACTCTCTGTAACCTCTGTAACCTCCTCTAACCTTCCCTCAAACCAACAGCAGATTAAGCCTCTAAACTGGTTTTGAAGTCAAAGAATTGACACATATTTGGAGTACAACACATTTTTAGAATAAGACATCTTGGAAGAACTTCAGAACAGGTCTGTTTCAATCAGGCAGGGGGACAATCTGCCTAACCCACACAGCAGCACAGGGAGACCAGGGCAGGGAGCTGGAGTAGAGAGTCAGAGCATTGTGGCTTCCACACACTTGGGGGTCTTCTGTGTGCCTCTTGGGCCAATATGTCATGATTGGAAGCAGGAGGTTTGGCAGATCTGACTTTTGTGGGGGATAGATTGTGAGCCACTGAGCCCCTGAAAAGTGCCCAGACCTAGCTGCCATTACACAGCACCCTAAAGCAATAAATCAATCAGCAGTCCTGTCCCAGGGCAAATTAAAGCAGCTGTACCTCCTTTGTCTTGAACAGACCTCAGGCCTTAAAGAAATAAATAAAAAACAAAAAGAACTCTCATCATAGACAGTTTTTGTGGAAAAAGAGAAAAACAGATGACAAATCCTGACTTCCCTGAAGGTAAAGCAACTCCAGAAAAAGCCCCAAAGGGAGACATGAGCTGGTCCCCATCTCAGAAGACTTTCTTTGAAGATTGCATAAAGAATCTTAAAAGAAAGTTAGAGGAAATATGGGGAAATGCAATGAGATCATTGCAAAAATGAATGGAAAAAGAATGCAATGAACCAAAAAATTCAATTGGCCAGATACAAAAGGAGCTAAAAAAGATAACCGAAGACAATAATATACCAAAAATTAGAATTGAACAAATGGAAGTGAGTGATTCAATAAGACTTCAAGAATCAGTCAAAATAAAAACAAAAAACAAAACATGAAGAAAAAAAAAACAGAAGAAAATATGAAATGTCTCCTAAAAAATTGACCTGGAAAATAGATCTAGGAGACATAATCTAAGGATTATAGGGCTTCCTGAAAGCCATGATGAAAAAAAAAGAACCTAGACATCATCTTATAGAAAATCATAAAAGAAAACTGCCCTGATATTGTAGAATCAGAAGGTAAAATAGCCAGAATCCAACAATATGTTGTTTGCAAGAAATACATTTAAAGCATAATGACACATACAGAGTGAAGCTAAAGGGGTAGAGTAGAATCTATTATGCTTGAGGTGAACAAAAAAAAAAAAAGCAAGGGTAGCAATCCTGATCTCACATCAAGTAAAAGCAAAGATAGATCTAATTAAAAGATATAATTCAGGAAGGAAACTCTATCTTACTAATGGCTACCATAGATAATGAAGCATTATCAATACTAAACACATATGCACCAAGTGGTATAGAATGGAAATTCCTAGAGAAAATGTTCAGAGAGATTCAAGAAGAAATAGACAGCAAAACAGTAGTAATTGGGGATCTCAATCCTGCTCTCTCAGAACTAGATAAATCAAGCCACAAAATAAAGAAGTTAAGGAGGTAAACAAAATTGACCATGTGTTAGAACATAAAAACCTTAAAATCAAATGCAGAAAGGCAGAAATAGTAAATGCATTTTTTTTTCAGATCACAATGCAATCACATGCAATATAAGGCCAGGAGAAAATAGACCAAAAAGCAATTGGAAACTAAATAATCTCATTCTTAAGAATGAATGGCTGAAACAGCAAATTACAGACACATTTATTAAATTCATCCAAGACAATGACAATAATGAAACGGCATACTTACTTGCATAAAACAGAGAAAGAAAATCAATGAATTGTTTTGCAACTAAAAAAAAAAACCTAGAAAAAGAACAAATTAAAAGCCCCAATCAAATACCAAACTTGAAATCCTAAAAATAAAATGAGAGATTAATAAAATTGAAAGTTAAAGAAAAAACTATTGAATTAATAAATAAAACTAAAAGTTGGTTGATTTTATGAAAAAAAAAACAAAATAGAAAAATCTCCAGTTAATTTGATTAGAAAAAGGAAAGAGGAAAATCAAATAGTCTCAAAAATGAAAAGGGAGAACTTTCCATTAATGAAGAGGAAATTAGAGAAATAATTAGGAACTACTTTGCCCAACTTTATGCCAATAAATTTGAGAACCTAAGTGAAATGGAGGAATACCCACAAAAGTATAGATTTCCCTGATCAACAGAAGAGGATATAAATTACTTAAATAGTCCCATTTTAGAAAAAAAGAAATAGAAGAAGCTCTTAATCAACTCCCTAAGAAAAAATCCCCAGGACCAGATGGATCTTCATGTGAATTCTATCAAACATTATAGCACAGTTAACTCCAATACTATATAAACTATTTGAAAAAATAGGGAACAAAGGATTCCTAACAATTTCTGTTCATGAAACAGACATGGTACTGATATCTAAACCAAGTAGGATGAAAACAGAGAAAGAAAATTATAGACCAATATCACTATTGAATTGTAATGGAAAAATCTTAAATAAAATATTAGCAAAGAGATTACAGAAAATCATCCTCATTATAATACACCATGACCAAGTAGGATTTTAACCAGGAAGGCAGGGATCATTCAATATTAGGAAAACTATTAGCATAATTGACTATATGAATAACCAAATTAACAAAAAGCATATGATTCTCTCAATAGATACAGAAAAAGCATTTGATAAAATCCAACATCCATTCCTTTTAAAAACATAGAGAGTATAGGAATAAATGGACTTTTCCTTAAAATAGTCAGTAACATCTATTTAAAACCATCAGCTACAATCATCTATAATGGGGATAAATTGCAACTATTCTCAATTAGATTCAGCCATTCTCCAATTAATGGACACCATTCAGTTTCCAGTTTCCTGCCATTACAAAAAGGGCTGCCACAAACATTTTTGCACATGTGGGTCCCTATCCCTCCTTTAAGATCTCTTCGAGATTTTCATTATCTTTTCCTGTCATTCTGCAATCTTTACCAATCTGAAAGATGTGTTTTAATGTTTAAAGACTTGTTTTAATTTGCATTCTTTAATAAATAGTGATTTAGAACACTTTTTCATATGACTATGAATAACTAATTTTATCTTAAATTTGTTCATATCTTTTGATTGTTTATCAATTGTGGAATGACTTGTGTTCATATAATTTGGAAACAGTTCTTTATATATTTTAGAAATGTGACCTTTATCAGATACATTGGCTGTAAAGATTCCCCCCCCTGCTTTGTACTTCCCTTTTAATCTTGTTTTTGTTGTTTGTGTTTCTGCAAAAACTTTTAAATTTAATGTAATCAACGTTGTCCATTTTGCCTTTTATAATGTTCTCTAGTTCTTCTTTGGTCATAAATTCCTCCCTTTTCTGATAGGTAAATTATTCTTTGCCCTCTTAATTTGCTTATAATATCACCATTTATGCCCAAATTATGTATTCATTTTGATCTTATTTTGGTATGAGATGTAGGTCTATGCCAATTTTCTGACATTATTTTCCAGTTTTCCCAGCAATTCTTGTCAAATAATGAGTTCTTGTTTCAGAAGGTAGTTTTAGTGTTTTTCAAATATTAGATTACTATAAGCCTTGATTATTGTGTTGTGTGTATCTCATCTATTCTCCTGATCCATACTCTATTTTTTAGCCACTACCAAATGATTTTGATGACTTCTACTTTATAATACCAAACTTAAAAGTTTGGTACTGCTAAGCCACCATCCTTTATATTTTTTTCATTAATTCCTTTGATATTTGATCTTTTGTACTTTCAAATGTATTTTATTATTTTTCTTGTTCTATAAAATGATTTTATAGTAGTATGGCATGGAATAAGTAGACCAATTTAGGTAGAATTGTCATTTTTGTATTAGTCCAGCCTAGCCATTTCACTTAATTTCTTATATGGTCAGCTAGATGACATAGTAGATAAAGTTCAGATCTTATTTCGGGAAGATTCATCTTCCTTCCTAAGTTCAAATCTGGCCTCAGACATATATTACCTTTAGTATCCTTAGCGTTTGAGATACGTTCTCTTTTTTTTCAAAAAAAGCTATCTATAGTCAGTGTCCTTTTTCTTGTTTGTTTTGTTTTGTTGTTTGATGTATGTTGTTTTTTTTTGTTTTTGTTTTTGCTTTTTTGCTCATTTTTTGAGGTCTGCTTTTAAGACAAAGGTGTGACACCTGCTTTAGGTTGCCCTAGGGCCAGTACTGGTAACTGACTTCCTATGCTAGGTAGGCATGGCCAGTTCTTTCATTTTTCTGGGGTTCAGAGGCTCCCTATTTGCTTTTTCTATTTGCTTTGGATGTCTCACAGCTAAGTTACTCATCAACTAGCTTGTAACCTGGACAGAGTAGCCTAATAGCCCCCCAGTGCTATAAAGCCCTGATTCTCTGCCCTGGGCTTCTTGAGCTGTGTCTGCCCTCAGCAGCCTCTCCTCCTGCATGATTTAAACAGCTTTTTTGAAGTTCTTCTGGAGCTATTTTTTTCTGGAAATTTGTTATACTCCAAATATTTGTGGATTCTGTCATTCCAAAACAAAAAACAAGTCTTGATCTGGTGTTGAACTGAGGGAGACTAGAAGGAGCTCACATAAAGATGTGTCTACTCTCTACCATCTTGGTTCTGCCCCTCAGACACATATTACCTATATGACCTTGGGTGAGTTATTTACTCCTGTTTGCCTGCTGCCTTATTTATAAAATGAGATAGAGAAGGAAATAGCAAATCATTTCAGTATATTTGCCAAGAAAACTCTAAATAGAAATGATCACTCAGATACACAGAAAAATGACTGAACAGCAGATAAATGAATCAAATTTATAATAATACAAGTCAATCCCCAATTGATAAATGGTCAGAATATGAACACAGTTCCCAGATGAAGAAATTAACCTGAATTTTTGTTGTACATATTGTACATATATGAAAAAAGTTCCAAATCACTATTGATTAGAGAAATGCAAATTAAAACATCTCTGACGTTAACACCTATCAAATTGGCTAATATGATAACAAAGGAAAATAGTAAAAATTGGAAAGGATGGGTAAAAATTGGGACACTAAGGCATTGTTGGTGGAACTGTGAACTTATCCAATAATTCTGGAAAGAAATTTGGAACTGTGACCAAAAGGCAACAATGGTGAGCTTGCTATTTGATCCAGCAATATCACTACAAGGTCTGTATTTCAAGGAGATCATAAAAAAAAGAAAAAAAAGGCTCCAACATATACAAAAGTATTTATATTAACTCTTTTTGAGTTGGTAAAGAATTGAGAAATTAGTGGATGCCTATAAATTGGGAAGTGACTGAACAAACTGTGGTATATAGGTATAATTAATATTAATTTTTTCTATATGAAATGATGTGCAGGTGGATTTCTGAAAATCTGGAAAGAAATACAAGAACTGATGCTGTTAGGTGAACAGAATCACAAGAACATTGTACATAACAATGGAACATTGTGCAATGATCAACTGTGATGGATTTAACTCTTCAATAATACAGTGATCCAAGGAAATTCCAAAACTCATGATGGAAAATTTTATCTCCATCCAGAGAAAGATATATATGTATATACATAAATATATATGTATATATACATATATGAAGAAAAATATGGAACTCAAAATCTTACAAAAATTAATGTTGAATACTATCTTTTATATAACTGAAAAAATAAGTACCATTAAGTGAAAAAAATTGAAATAAGTATTTTAAAATCTATAAGATATCCCCTACTAGATTTTCAACAGTGCCTTAATTTAGAGAATAAATGCTTAGTAACTGGGCAATATCAGAATATTTAACATTATGTATGAATGGCTAAAACTTTTAATTCCCGTTTTCACATTTCTGTCATCCACTTAGAGTCATTATTTTAGTTCAGAAATTTTTGATCTCTAATTTGGACTATTATAATTTCCCCTTAATTGAACTGATTCCTGAATATTTCTCCAGGTGACCTTTAGAAAATTCTCAAAACAATTCAAATGGAAGAGATTCAGATTCATGGTATGGTTCAGGTTTCAGGGATATAAAATGAGTTGAACACAACAGCTGTATAGATTTCCATTTTATAGTTAATCTAGTCTGTCTCCCACACTTTCTTTGCAATGCATTCTTCAACCTTATCAATGTCTACATCCATGGAAATTATACTGTCAAGCAAGTGAACTTATTCACAGAATTCAAAACTTCTCCATTTGTTTTAACCAGTGGTTAAACAGATGGTTGGCTTGGTGTTGGCTGATGGAATACCTGTTTTCTTGGTGTTGTTAAGCCAAAATTAGCATCAACAGCAAACTGCAAGTTGCTCTCTCTCTCTCTCTCTCTCTCTCTCTCTCTCTCTCTCTCTCTCTCTCTCTCTTTGAACTCCTAGGGAATAACTCCTTCTTTTCATGTGAACAGGAAAATTTCACTTAGTTTTTGTAAGAATAATGGACCTACACAAACAAACACATCTCCACTGGAATAGTCATTACCATATGTTTTGCCCTAGAAAAGGAACCTAATGATATTCAAAAATTATTCTTCAGTTGGTACTTCTTCTGAGGAAGGACTGACTTCAACCTGAGGTTGACATTTTTAGTCAATAGCTTTAGAACTGTTTGATGATGGTCTGTTGAAACATTATGGAAGTGTTCATCCTATCTCTGTAGGATCTTGTTATAATTAATGAATGTGGATCCACACTCTAGGTCTTTGGCCTACCAATAGCCTACAAGTCATGATAAAAGTCTTTGGGTTGTTACCATCAGCATAAAATTGAATTTCATCTGCTTTCTTATTAAGCCAAGAATCTTGCATTTCTTTAAGCTGTCCTTATACTTTACTTTTAAGGGAATTAAATTATGCCTTCTTAGAGATGAATTATTTATCCTGTTGGCATCAGCTTTTGAATTTCCCCAATCATTTTTGTGCAGCTAGTCTTGATGTTTGTGAGTGTTCTGACCTGGATGATCAAATGCTTTGTTGTATACCAAATCTCTGAAAATTGTAGATTTCTTTCCTGCTCCACTATTGCCAACTGTGTGTTGGATCAACTTTCCTTCCAATTTAACAACACTGTACCCACTCAGAGAAGCTCTCTAATCTGTTGATGTAAATTAATCTGTAGTTATTTTGCCACTGGGCCATTGTTTTTGTTAAATGCAAACATTTAGCTCTGAGATGATAAATGCATGGTCATTCCAATATTCTTTACCACACATTGCCTTCATTATTTTCACAATCTCTTTTTCTCTTCACCTTATAATCACATAGTTGATTAAATGCCAGAGTTTACTGATAGGGTTGACCCATGAAGTTTTATTGCATAAATGGAAAAGAATGTTGATGATGAGAAGATCATGAGTTGCACAAATCTTCAGTAGTAAGAGAACATTGTTACTCCTGTTTCTGTCTCCATTCCTATCAAGGACTCCCTGTAATAGCTGATAATCTGAAACTATATTATCAATAAAGTCATCCAGAATTAGAAGCTTGTTCTCTTCTGGCACATTGATGATAAGGATCTCCCAGTCTTCATAAAATTTTTCTTTGATCTCATCAGGGTTTATCAGGGTTGCAACATAGATACTAAATCTTGGGTTGCAACATAGACACTGAGTGGCTTTTTGCTACAAGTGGCAATAGCATTTCCACAAGCTGTCCTTCACTCCTTTTGTTGTGCATACAAACATGTTGACTAGATTAGTTTTGATTATAAAATAACACTAGCTTCATGGCATTCTCCTTCACTGTGATCACTTAAAAAAAACATGTATCTAGCTCCAACTTCAAGTTAGCCTTAATTTTTCAGACTTGTTTCACTCAGGGCTATATTATCCAGCTATTACCTGCTGATTTCTCTCATAACAATAGTTGTTCATCTTTCAGCTCTTATATATTTTGTTTAGTCTGTAAATGTAGGATATTCCATGTACTAATGTTGAGTGGAATCAGCTTTGGGCAAGGATTTTTACATTTTTTTGTGAGTGTATTGTCATTAGATTGGGAATCCTGCCTGCTACCTATGGCCTAGGCCACCTGTGTCTAGGGTTATGACTATAGAATCCAATATATATGCTCCTGCTGCTTTATCACTTGCTTGTTCCCACAGGACTTTGAGATAGGTAAAAATGATAATATGGTTTGAGCAATGTCTTTTTTTTTTTTTTGCTGAGGCAATTGGGGTTAAGTGACTTGCCCAGGGTCACACAGCTAGGGAATATTAAGTGTCTGAGACCAGATTTGAACTCAGGTAATCTTGACTTCAGGGCTGGTGTGAACAATGTCTTTTGGTTCATTGACATTGGATTTGATTTAGATAGAGATTCACAAAGTAATTGACTTTTTTCTCCCAGAATCATCGTAGTGCAGCCGCAGAACAGAGTCACCATGTCTGGTGATAGCTGGAAATGCAATGGATAACCTCTCCATCTTCATTGTCTAACCAAAATGTAAGTACTCTGTAGTGCCTGCTTCAAGAACTGTCTTCATGGCTATTGGAATAAATTATTCTCATCCACCCATTCCACTAAGGGAAGCCCTCAGATGCCTGGGATAGACTTCTTCCCTGGAACCGATCTGAGGGTTTGAGATCTTTCAGTTACACTCAACTTGCTTAAACACTGTTGTGAAAGTTTGCCAGGGTGTGGCCATTGTGTCTGCTACAGCTTCTTGGAGCCGCAAGTGAGAATTAGGTGGATTAGGTGGACACCAAAGCTGGAAAGCAGCCCTCAGATCAGAAGTATGAATTTTCCCTGAACATACCTTGCAACCTTTTCAGAATTATATTTATAAAGAATTATTTGCAGAAAATTGTATTCTAAGCAATCTTTCATGAAAAATTACAGGTTTTGGTGGTTGAGAGAACTTAACTCTTATTTTCCCACATTTAATGCATTAACATTTGTGTTAACTTTCATTCCATTTTGTTAAAATATAACCAAATGAGTGCAGCTAGGTGGCACAGTGGATAGAGCACCATCCCTGAAGTCTGGAGGGTTTTAGTTCAAATCTGGCCTAAGACACTTAATACTTTTTAGCTGTGTGACCCTGGACAAGTCATTTAACCCCAATTGCCTCAGCAAAAGATAAATAAAATGAAATAAAATATAACCATACCTCACTTCAGAGTTGGTGATTGATTACATATAAATGCTATCTTCTTCAACTAGAGTATAAACTTATCTTGAATCTTTGTGAATCAGTTACTTATGATATCATGTTGGGATTTTATGTTTAACAAATTGGCAGAGCTTTATTAGTAAAGGAAGAGTATTCTTGTCTTGGAAGATAGAAATCTGGCTTTAAAGCAGACCTCTATGAAAGTCCTGCCTTAACATACTGGCTACATGATCTTAGGCAAATCATTTAACCCCTCAGGGATTAATATATTTAGATATATAATATTTAATATATTGTCTTGTTATAATATATGATACCATAAAATAATATGAATATATTATAGTACAATAACATGTTTATCAATCGTAAGTATCATAAAAGTTACAGATATTCATTGTGGAAAAACTGCTGGAAGAAAAATGTTGGAAAAGAAGTAGCAAAATTGGGTGAGAGATTGACTGTGGGAATTCAGAAAACAGTAAAGAATCAAAGATAAAAACCAGAGATGAAAAAACAAAAAATTAATATTAATCTCTCTGTGTATTTGTGTGTATATTATTATTATTTTTCAGATAATTTTAAATTTGAAACTAAATGCAAAGAAATAATAAGCAGAGAATTACATCCATGGACAATAAAATCCAGTTGCCTCAAGTAAGAGATATGAAATTTCTTTTTTATTACATTAATTGTGAGAATGTGTCAAATTAATGCAATGCTTGCAGAGAATTCTTATGTTCCTCTCTGAAAGATAGGATTGATTTTTTCCCTTCCATGAACAGTTGGTATTCAGTTATAATATCATAACATGGGGATTTTTCTTTTCATATGTAAGGCATTACTTAATCCTCACCATCAATTCAGGTAAAAATTTACTGTTGGTGGACAATATGTTATTAAGAAATATGAAACCCATTGAAAATTCCCTATAGGCTGAATATTTAAATATGAACATATTGTAATGAATTTAATTCTGTTTAATATCTATAATTCTAAAATTCTGCAGAACTCAGATTTTTTTCCCTACAGAAGTTTGAGCTTTTAAAATTGCTTAGTATAGTGAAAAAATATTTCCTACATCATCTTGTGGTTTATATATTAGGCACAGTATAAGGTTTCCTGTGATCTGGATGACTTCAACTTTTATTAAATTTGATTTTATCCAACCCAGAAGCAATTATAGATATTTCTGCTTACTCTGCCCCTCATTTAAAAAAAAAGCAGTGCTAGTTCATTCCTTAAATCAGAAAATGACTTACTCCTTTCCAAATGAGGAGAAAAAATATGTCATGGTAATACTCAGTTAAATGTGAGATTTGATTGAATCTAACAAAAAGAAAAACAAAATTCAACTTCTTTTATATATTTTAATTAGGGACTGGATCAGGAGGAAAGAGTCAGCAACAAGGAGATGTGTTAACTTTTTAAAATAAAAGATCAACATTAATTGTAGCAAATGAGAGACCTGAGTAAATGTTCATAAATAAATCATGGGAAAGCACACTATTGCTTGTAATAACAATTACTTGATTAACTGCCACTACACACAAGTAATACAAAATGATTTTGACTCATTTTAAAATAAAAACAAATGAAATATCTGACACTCTGTCTACATTATTTATATATCTTTATGTCTGTATACATATATCTATGTTTATATCTAGTTCTTTATATGTCTTTGAATGAATTGTTTTTCTTTATCATTGAAAAAAGTATAAGTCAAATGATGGTCTAAAAACAGATAGGCCAAAATAAAACTAACTCTTATTCAGCTAAGACTTTTTATGAGGAGAAAAAACCATTATTTTTTACTGTTTGATGTTTTCTTTTCTTGCTTTTTTCTTTTTTTTTCTTTTTGATTTAGATGCAAGGACAGCTAGATAGTGCAGTGGATAGAACACCGGGACCCTAAATCATGAGGATTTGATTTCAAAAATTGTCTTAGACACTTAGTAGCTGTGTGACCATTGGCAAATCACATAAACATAATTGCTATAAACAAAATAAAATAAAAAAGTCAGGTCTAAAAAATGTAAGTTCCTGAAGAATATTAATTATTTTATTTCATAGTCTTCCACTCATGGAATGGAAGGCAGCCTAATACTTTATAGAGTACTGAATTTGCAATCAGGAATATCTGAGTTAGGCTGTGGATATATTTTGCCTGTGTGGACCTGGGCAAGCCACGTAAAGTCTTAATTCTTCAGACTGCTCTTTAAAATGGTATTTTGTGGTAAATTGCCAATTTGTACTGGCAAAAAAGTAAAAAATACTATGTTGTGTTCCACACTAAGTCCTCAGTGTTCTCTCTCTGGTTGCAGATGGCTCTTTTCATCACAAGAAAATTGAAACTGCCCTAATCATCTCATTGTTGAAAAGAGCCTCATGTATTAAAATTGATTATCAAATAATCTTCTTGTTGTATACTCTAACTTACTCATTTCACTTAGTATCATTTCATGGAAGTCTCTCTAGATGTCTCCAAAATCATCCTACTGATCATTTCTTATAAAAAAATAATATTGCATAACTTATTCAGCCATTCTCCAAAAGATGGGTAGCAACTCAGTTTATAATTCCTTGCCACTATAAAAAGGATTTCTACAAACAATTTGCACATGATCTCTTTGGGATGCAGGCCCAATAGAGACATTCTAGATTGAAGTATATGTACAGTTTGATAGCCCTTTGGGCACAATTCCATTTTATTATCCAGAAAAATTGCATCAGTTCACAACTCCACCAACAATGTATTAATTTTCTAGTTTTCCCACATCTCTCCCACCATTCGTCATCTTTTTATTTTTTATTATTAAAGGTTTTGTTTTCAAAACATATGCGTGGATAATTTTTCAACAGTGATCCTTTCATAGCCTTGTGTTCCAAATTTTCTTCTCCTTCCCCCAACCCCATCCCCTAGATGGCAAGCAGTCCAATATATGTTATACATGTTAAAATAAATGTTAGTTTTGGGGCAGCTAGGTGGCTCAGTGTATAAAGCGTCAACCCTGAAATCAGGAGGACCTGAGTTCAAACCTGGTCTCAGATATTTAATACTTCCTAGCTGTGTGACCTTGGGCAAATCACTTAACCCCAAGTGCCTCAGCAAAAATAAATATATAAATGTTTGTTCCAATATGTGTAAACATATTTGAACAATTATCTTGCTGCACAAGAAAGATCAGATCAAAAAGGAAAGAAAATGAATAAGAAAATAAAATGTAGGTAAACAACAACAAAAAGAATGAAAATGTTATGTTGTAATACACAATCAGTTCCTGCAATCCTCTCTCTGGGTGTAAATGGCTCTCTTAATCATGAGATCATGAAAATTGGCCTCAATCATCTCAATGTTTGAAAGAGTCACATCCATCAAAATTGACCATCGCATAATATTGTTGTTGCCATGTACAATTATATCCGGGTTTTGCTCATTTCACTTAGCATCAATTCATGCAAGTCTCTCCAGACTTCTCGGAAATCATGCTGCCGATCATTTCTTGTAGAACAATAGTATTCCATAACATTCATATACCATGACTTATTCAACCATTCCCCAACTGATGGACATCCACTCATTTTCTAGTTTCCTGCCACTACAAAAAGGGCTGCCATGAATATTTTTGCACATGTGGGTCCCTTTCCCTCCTTTAAGATCTTTTTGGGATAATAAGCCCAGTAGAAAGCTAGGTCAAAGGATATACACAGTTTGATAGCTTTTTGAGAGTAGTTCCAAATTTCTCTCCAGAATAGCTGGATCCGTTCACAATTCCACCAAGAATGTATGTGTCCCAAATTTCCCACATGCCCTCCAACATTCATCATCTTTTCATGTCATCTTAGCCAATCTGAGAGGTGTGTAGTAGTATGTCAGGAATTTGGATACTATACAACTTACTGCATGTTTGTTTACTATTGATGTTACTTCTTTATCTATGATACCCTTTAGCAAAATGTAGTTTTCTTGTTTATGTGTTTTAATTATGTCTATTTTGCTTTTTCTTAATCTGAGATCAGGAGAGCTACCTCTGTTTTTTTTTTTTTTTACTTCAGCTGAAGTATAATAGATTCTGCTCTAGCCCTTACCTTTATTCTGTATGTACCAATCTGCTTGAAATGTGTTTTTTGTAAATAACATATTGTTGAATTCTGGCTTTTAATCCAGTTTGCTATCTGCTTCCACTTCATGGAAGAATTCATTCCATTCACTTTCACAGTTAAAATGATTAATTCTCGATTTCCTGCTATCTTATTTTCCTCAAGTTATACTTTTTCTCTTTCCTTTTTCCCCTTTCCCTCTTCCCTAGATTTTTGCTTTTGACCACCACCTCTCTCAAACAGCCCACTCCTTTTTCAGCCCATTTCCTTTTCTTAGGCCCTTTCCCCTTTTCTTCTGTTCTCCCTTCTATTAGCTTTCTGTTTCATTTTTCCCTTCTTCTCCTATTTCCCTACAGGGTGAGACAAGTTTCTCTGTGAAGCTAAGCATGTCTGATATTCTCTCTTTGAGACAAATTCGATGAGAGTAAGGTTCATACAGTGCTCATCCCTCTCCCTTCTTTTCCTCAAATGTAATAAGTCAAATAGAATGTTAAAAGAAAAGTATATACTGCTCAAATATCTCCAATAAAATTAACAATTTTTTCCATAACCTTGAAAAAGATTATAAAAGTTACCTACGTCAACATTTTCATTTTACAGATAAGAAACTAGGTCTTTTAGTAAATTTGTTAATATCATACAAACTAACTATTGAAAGAGAATGAAGTTGAAGCTCATCGATTTATTCTAATCCCAGTGCTCTGTTATATAACATCGGGCTTCTACTGTACCTACAATCACATTTCTTCTCTCTTCCCAGATATCTATTACTACCTATTATTTTTCAGAGTTATTCAATAACCTTTGAACAAAGCAAACCCGAATTATGTTTTATTAAAGATCATTTAATGTGTCCTTTCTAAAAATGTTCAATGTTTTTCTTTTTACAAATTATTGATTTAATAAAGATAATAGATTCAACTTTAATAGTTGTGTCTCTTTTCATTTATTGTCTGGATGAACTTGAACAAGTCACCTAATTTAAGATTGTGTTTTTGTACCTCTTAACTTAAGGAATTACATTAGATGCAGATCTAAAATGTCCTACTCCCTCTAAAATTAAAAACAAAAACAAACAAAAACCTAAAACTTTCTAAGATGTTTTGTAAACCTTATTCTACTCTTCTGATAAATAAAGAAGCTAAAGCATGTAGAGATTAACACTTTCATGTAGTCACACTCTAATAAGTTTCAGAGGCCAGGATCATAATTTCTTCTGAATCCAAGCATATTATTTTTTTCCCCTACAACACTTTGCTACCATGAACACAGTGACAATGGATGATAGTAATAATTCCATGGTCATGGATCAGTTTTCTTTTAAAGATCTGCAAGTTGCCTTTCTGAGGATGAGTTAGACAATAAATATCCTTGGGGCCCAGATTAAATATTTCCTTTTAAATCCATTCCTTTCTGAGAGGATGACTGACAAAATAGCATCGAGGACATAGTCAATGAAAGGGCTGTCTTTTGTCTCTTTATCAATCCCCAGTGCTTAATACAATGCATGGCACATTTTAAGGGCTTTACATACACACACACATACATACATACACATACAATTGTACTAAATGAAAGAAATAAAGCAATTGTAGGGATGCAGTATGGCAGATTCAGAAGAACTTTGGATTTGGACTCAGAGGATAATAATTTCAGTAAAAACCTGTGTTACCACCTATTGGACCTTAAATAAGTCACTTAGATAAATCTCTAAATCACCATTTCCTTTTCCCTAATACAAGGGATTATATTACATAATATCTTAAATATTTTCTAACTCTAAATCTATGATCCTATGAACTCTTGCTTTCAATTTATCAGTTAAGGAAATAATGCTAATATGGAAGGAATTTCTTAAGTAAATTAAAGGACTTAAAATAATGTACATTTATTCCCCATCTCAGGCACTTCATAATGGACTCTACTATCTATTATCGGATTTAAATATGCCATTTTGTAATAGCCTAAAAGGATTTGTGATGAAGCCTCTCTAGTACATTCTCCAAGAGTCATTGCAGCCTAGGGCCTGAAGGACATCATTCTATTCTGGTGCTGCTTTACAGGGAAATCTTTAATGGGGATGTGAAAAGATAAGAGCACATCAGCATCTGGGAATCACATTCCTATTAATATTTCAACTTCATCTTAACTATATCCTTAGGCTTTCTGTATGTACTTCTGAGAAAAGTAGCATTGGTACTATGAATCTACCTATTAGGATCCAGCTTTCTTAGAAGACTGAGATCCTTGCTGGATAACTGAACATTCTAACTATAATCTGATAAAATTCTCTCAACCAATTTTTTGATGAACTATTTGAAAAGTCATACTATTGGCATTTACATAGTTACCTATGCTGTATTGCTGGTGACCTCTAAGATTTCCTCCCAGAATTTTTAGACTGGTGGATCTCTTGATCTAAGGAGTTCTAAACTTTTGAAGGGCAAAGGTTAATCCACTGCCCACACTAAATCTGGAATCAAGATGGAGCATCACAAAGATATGGGGGTCACTATGCTATCAAAGAAGGATGAAGCAGTCCAGGAAAAAAAATGGAGCAGGTTTATTTTATTTATTATTTTTAATTTTTTATTAAAGCTTTTTATTTGTATAACATATGTATGGGTAGTTCCCCAGCATTGATCTTTACAAAGCTTTCCATTATTACATAAAATATTTCCATTATTATCACATTAGAAATTTTACCCCCAGTCCTCTCCCCTCCCCTAGATGGCAGGAAGTCCACTACATGTTAATAATGTTGAAATACTTGACAAGTTGTGCAAGAAAAATCCTATTTACAAGAAAAAAAAAAAGAAAATCAGAGAAAGGAAACACAATGCAAGCAAACCTCAATAGAGAGCATGAAAATGTTATGTTGTGGTCCATAATTCATATCCCTCTCTCTGGGTGTATATGGTTTTTTTCAGTGAACAATTGGAACTGGTTTGAGACAATTCTTTGTTGCAGAGAGCCATATCCATGAGAATTGATCATCATGTAATACTGTTGTTGCTGTGTATAATGATCTCCTGATTCTGCTCGTTTCACTCAGCATCAGTTCATGCAAGTCTCTCCAGGCCTCTCTGAAATCATACTACTGGTCTTTTCTTACAGAACAATAATATTCCATAACATTCATACACCATAATTTATTCAGCCACTCTCCAATTGATGGGCATCCATTCAGTTTCCACTTTCTAGCCACTACAAAAAGGGCTCCCACAAACGTTCTTGCACATGTGGGTCCCTTTCCCTCCTCTAAGATCTCTTTGGGATATAGGCCCAATAGAAATGCTGCTGGGTCAAAGGGTATGCACAGTTTGTTAACTTTTTGAGAATAGCTCCAAATTGCTCTCCAGAATGTTTGGATCCATTCACAGTTAATGGAGCAGGTTTAAAAACAAAACAAAATAAAATAAAAAAAAAACACATATCTGTTCCATAAGCAATGGGATTGGCCCATAAATAGACATTGTACTTTTGGCCTTAGTGAGATTGAAACTTAGTTTAAAATAGCAACAATAGCTACAAATGAAAAAACAAAAAAAACTTGCCTAAATGAAAAAAAAATGAATGTGAATTCATTATACTTGATCCTCAAATTTATGAAGCACTACAAATATGATTATCCTCATTTTATTCATTTTATATTAATTTATTTAAAGATAAATACAAAATAAGAAAAGAAGAAAATAGAAAAAATAAGAAAAACAAAACAAAGCAAACAAAACAGTGTCATGTGTCCAGCAAAACATCAGAGAAGATTTAAAATATGTAATAATAAATATCCACTTCAAAAAACATATAAAATAATAGAAGATACTATATTCATGGCAATCTATTTCTTCTTTTATTCATTGTAAATAATTCTTTTGTTCTCTCCTATGTACTTTTTACATCATTCTTATTTCCCCTTTTGACCACTTGACCTCCAATAAGCAGGCTACATTTAAACATGAATATATTTATACATGCACACATACATATACATATACATACTCAAATATGTGTATATGTGAATATATATTTTTTCATATCCACCCACACAAATATCTACATAAACACATGCATATACTTATATACATACATATACACATGCCCATTGACAGACACATAAACATGCCTCTGAAACAATATTAATATGACTGACATATAATGAAGATTTCTCCCTTGATTTCTAGTCCCACTTGTTTTTCTTGAATTTTTTTTTCTTAATTTCTCTCATTTGAATTTTAAAGTCTCTATTGAGTACTTCTACAAAATGTTTCTGAGAAGATAGCCATTTAATTCTTTTATTCTTTGGGATAGAAGTTATTTTTTAGTTGTTGTTTCTTTTTTCTTTTGTTTTAATTTTTACTTTACTCTCCTCCTCCAAAGATGAATCCTGGTTTTCCCTATTCCTATTTCTTTCTTCCTTTTTTTTTTTTTTTAACTTCACTTTCCTCCTCTGAAGATGAATCCCAGTCTTCCCTATCCCATAGCAAGTTTCTATGGTTGGCTTCTTTATCTTTTGCCTATTCATTTTTTATTATTATTAAAGCTTTTTATTTGCATAACATATGTATGGGTAGTTCTTCAACATTGACAATTACAAAGCTTTCTGTTACAAATTTCCCCCCTAGCCCTCTCCCCTCCCCTAGATAGCAGGAAGTCCATTACATGTTAATTATATTAAAATACTTGACAAGTTGAATAGATGTATATGTATTTCCATACTTATCTTGCTGTGCAAGAACAATTATATCTACATGAACAAAAAATGTCTGAAATAGGAAACTCAATGCAAGCAAACATCGATAGAGAGCATAAAAATGATATGTTGTAGTCCATATCTCATATCCCTCTCTCTGGGTTTATATGCCATTCTTTACTGAACACTTGGAAATGGTTTGAAACATCTCATTGTTGAAGAGTTCCATGTCCATCGGAATTAATCATCATATAGTATTGTTGTTGCTGTGTATAATGATCTCCTGGTTCTGCTCATTTCACTCAGCATCAGTCCATGCAAGTCTCTCCAGGCCTCTCTGAAATCATACTACTGGTCGTTTCTTACAGAACAATAATATTCCATAACATTCATATACCATAATTTATTCAGCCATTCTCCAATTGATGGACATCCATTCAGTTTCCAGTTTTTAGCCACTACAAAAAGGGCTGCCACAAACATTCTTGCACATGTGGGTCCCTTTCCTTCCTTTAAGATCTCTTTTCGATAAAGGCCCAAGAAAAACACTGTTGGGTCAAAGGGTATGCAATGCCTATTCATTTTTAAATGAGTATTTCTAGTATAACTATCTTTCATCCTGGGATCACAGGATGGAGGTTTGAGAAATGGAGGCTGGTGACTGTAGCTTCAAGTTTTCCCCTCTGACCTAATACCCCAAACTAAAAGCTCCACACTCTTGCAAATGCAAAAGCCAGCAGTGTTCCTGCCATGCTACTTCTACACTCATGAGATATGCTGGTTTCTTCACACCCATGGCAGTATCTCAGAAAACCACAGCTGCAACTGGCATTCCTAATCAACAAAGGTTCTCTCATTAAGCCCAGATTTACACTCTCAATTTTTCTTGCTGTCCAGGAGGTGACAGTTCCTGTGATTTCCAGATGAGGTTACCTTGGAAACTAGCTACTCTATATACTGGTGTCTTTCTTTCTTTCTTTTTCTATTGAAGCTTTTTATTTGTATAACATATGTATGGGTAGTTCCCCAGCATTGATCTTTACAAAGCTTTCCATTACAAATTTTACCCTCAGTCCCCTCCCCTCCCCTAGATGGCAGGAAGTCCACTACATGTTAATAATGTTGAAATACTTGACAAGTTGTGCAAGAAAAATCCTATCTACAAGAAAAAAAAAAGAAAATCAGAGAAAGGAAACACAATGCAAGCAAACCTCAATAGAGATCATGAAAATGTTATGTTGTGGCCCATAATTCATATCCCTCTCTCTGGGTGTATATGGTCTTCTTCAGTGAACAATTGGAACTGGTTTGAGACAATTCTTTGTTTTTTTTTTTTTTCTTAACTGACAAATATTTATTCTGTTCCCATAGACAAGTCACTTAATTTTTTAGTCCCCAATCTTCTAAAATTTTAAATAGTAGAGGATAAGAGAGTTTGTTTTCTTTTTTTTATTTTTAAAGCTTTTTATTTGTATAATGTATGTATGGGTAGTTCCCCAGCAATGATCTTTACAAGCTTTCCATTACAAATTTTACCCCCAGTCCCCTCCCCTCCCCTAGATGGCAGGAAGTCCACTACATGTTAATAATGTTGAAATACTTGACAAGTAATGCAAGAAAAATCCTATCTACAAGAAAAAAAGAATATTAGAGAAAGGAAACACAATGCAAACAAATATCAATAGAGATCATGAAAATGTTACATTGTGGTCCATATTTCATATCCCTCTCTCTGGGTGTATATGGTTTTCTTCAGTGAA
>JAJPUD010012947.1:28098-46743 GCA_023553655.1 Myrmecobius fasciatus
TCTTGCTGTTGCATTTTGTTGGTGATGTATAAAAATGCTGATGATTTTTGTGGATTTATTCTGTATCCTGCAACTTTGCTAAAGTTGTCAATTAATTCTAATAGTTTTTTTAGTTGATTCTCTAGGGTTCTCTAAGGAGACCATCATATCATCTGCAAAGAGTGATAATTTGGTTTCCTCATGACCTACTCTAATTCCTTTAATCTCTTTTTCTTGTCTTATTGCCAAGGCTAGCATTTCTTATATAATATTGAATAATAATGGTGATAGTGGGCAACCTTGTTTCACCCCTGATCTTATTGGGAATGGTTCCACTTTATCACCATTACAAATGATGCTAGCTGATGGTTTTTAATTGATGCTACTGACTATTTTAAGGAAAGGTCCATTAATTCCTATACTCTCTAGTGGTTTTAATAGGAATGGATGTTGGATTTTATCAAATGCTTTTCCTGCATCTATTGAGATTATCATATTTTTGGTTAATTTTGGTTATTAATATAGTCAATTATGTTAATAGTTTTCCTAATATTGAACCATCCCTGCATTCCTGGTATAAATCCTATTTGGTCATGGTGTATTATTCTGGGAATGATTTTCTGTAATCTCTTTGCTAATATTTTATTTAAGATTTTTGCATCAATATTCATTAAGGAGATTGGTCTATAATTTTCTTTCTCTGTTTTTGTTTTACGTGGTTTAGGTATCAGTACCATGTCTATCATAAAAGGAGTTTGGTAGGAGTCCTTCATTCCCTATTTTTTCGAATAGTTTATATAATATTGGAGTAAATTGTTCTTTAAATGTTTGGTAGAATTCACATGTAAATCCATCTGGTCCTGGGGATTTTTTCTTAGGGAGTTGATTAATGATTTGTTCTATTTCTTTTTCTAAAATGGGACTATTTAAGTAATTTATTTCCTCTTCTATTAATCTGGGCAATCTATATTTTTGTAGATATTACTCCATTTCACTTAGGTTATCAAATTTATTGGCATGAAGTTAGGTAAGGTAACTCCTGATTATTTTTTTTTACTTATACTTTTTATTTGTAAAACATATGTATGGGTAATTCCTAAATATTAACGCTTACAAAACTTTCTGTTTCAAATTTTTCCCCCTACTACCCACCCCTCCCTTAGATAGTAAGATATCCACTACATGATAATTATGTTAGAATACTTAAATAGAATATATGTATAGTTATTGCCACACATCATTTTTTTTGTTGAAGAGAAATCGTATCTATAAGAGAGATTGATCCGATAAAGGAAATACAATGCTAGCAAACATCAATAGAGAACATGAAAATGTTATGGTGTGGTCCACATTTCACATCTCTCTCTCTGGGTGGATATGGCCTTCTTCACTGAACAATTGTAATTGGTTTGAAGCATTTCATTGTTGAAGAGAGTCATGTCCATTAGAACTGATATTCATATAGTACTGTTGTTGCCGTGTACAACGATCTCCTGGTTCTGCTCATCTCACTCAGCATCAGTTCATGCAAGTCTCTCCAGGCCTCTCTGAAATCCTCCTGCTGGTCGTTTCTTACAGAGCAATACTATTCCACAACATTCATATACCATAATTTATTCAGCCACTCTCCAATTGATGGGCATCCATTCAGTTTCCAGTTTCTAGCCACCACAAAAAGAGCTGCCACAAACATTCTTGCACATGTGGGTCCCTTTCCTTCTTTTATGATTTCTTTGGGATATAAGCCCAATAGAAACACTGCTGGGTCAAAGGGTGTGAATAGTTTGATAACTTTTTGAGCATAACTCCAAATTGCTCTCTAGAATGGTTGGATCCGTTCACAGCTCCACCAACAATGCATCAGTATGCCAGTCTTCCCACATCCCCTCCAACATTCATCGTTATCTTTTCCTGTCATTTTAGCCAATCTAACAGGTGTGTAGTGGTACCTCAGAGTTGTCTTAATTTGCATTTCTCTGATCAATAGTGATTTGGAGCAACTTTTCATATGAGTAGAGATGGTTTTAATTTCATCATCTGAAAATTGTCTGTTCATATCCCTTGACTACTTATCTATTGAAGAGTGGCTTGAATTCTTTTATATATGAGACAATTCTCTATATATTTTAGAGATGAGGCCTTTATCAGAACCATTAAATGTAAAGATGATTTCCCAATTTGATGCTTCCCTCCTAATCTTGTCTGCTTTTGTTTTGTTTGTTCAGAAACTTTTTAACTTAATATAATCAAAATTATCCATCTGGTGTTCAGTTAGGAGTTCCAAGTCTTCTTTGGACATAAATTTATTCCATCTCCACATGTCTGAGAGGTAAACTATACTATGTTCCTCTAATTTGCTTACAATATCACTCTTTATATCTAGATCATGAACCCATTTAGATCTTATCTTGGAATGTGGTGTTAGGTATGGGTCAAGCCCTAATTTCTTCCACACTAGTTTCCAATTTTCCCAGCAGTTTTTGCTGAATAGTGAGTACTTATTCCAGAAGCTGGGGTCTTTGGGTTTATCAAACTCTAAATTGTTAAAGTTATTGCCTATATTGTCCTGATAAACTATCCTATGCCACTGATCAACTGCTCTATTTCTTAGCCACTACCAAATGGTTGGTAAGTAAAACTATATTATATAGTTTTAGATCTGGTACAGCAAGGCCACCTTCATCTGCCTTTTTTTTTCATTAATCCCCTTGAAATCCTTGACCTTTTGTTCTTCCAAATGAACTTTGCTACTATTTTTTCTAGATCTGTAAAATAATTTCTTGGGAGTTTGATTAGTATGGCACTAAATAAGTAGATTAGTTTGGGTCATTATATCCTGGTGTCTTTCTTCGGGTATTTTTGGATTGTTCTCAGAGGACTTTTCTATTCTGTCATATTTGTTCTTCACAAGTCACGTTTAAGGCTCAATTTTTTTTCCTTTTTCGGGGAATATCTGGAAAGCTCTGTAATTTTGCATCTGGCCAGTATTCTTCTCAACTCTCCTTTCAAATATGGAGATTTTGACAGTTAAAAATAAATGACTTGTCCATAGTCATATAACTAGTTTTTAGAGATTTTAGACTGAAAACGAAGGCATCCTGAATCCAAAGCTCAGCACTGTCTTGTGCAACATCTATATCTTCAGTTATACATGACAACAAATATCAAATTATATTATTCATGACAATGAAAAAGAAGTTGGTTACAAAGAAACAAAGACAATATTTATCAATTGACATTTTCCCCACTTTGAGAAACCTATATAGGTATTAAACATATCTCTGTTTTCAATGTCACCATTTTAATTGTGCTGATTATATACAAAACACTTAGAATGGATTAGGAAAATTGCATAATTAGAATTTGTTGAAAATATTATTGTTAATTATCACATCATTTTATTACAACATTAATCAACTGAATACAACACTATTAAGGGAGAGAAGCTTTATAAGATCTTCATACATATATACATTCATTCAGTGTTTGGATTTTTTGTCATCATAAATATTTCCAACATCTGTTGCTGTATAATTCAAATTTAGTAACATACAAGCTGTTAAACTTCAGCTATTAAGTGACTTATGGAATTCATAATTACTTTAATCACTTGTATTATTTCACATTGGCTTCGGATATCCCAGGAGGATTTTTTTGGTAATTATTTGTAGCCTGTGTAACATATTTTAGATTACATTAAATATGTCTATATAAGTTAAAATATCACATTTCAGAGTAAGGGAATGCATAAAATTGAAATAATATAAGAAGGGATGCCTTCAAGTAAATTTGTCCAAAAAGTGAAATTTATTAAAATTTATTTTCATCCCTTCTCCATTTTTGAAACTATTCTACTCTAAACCTTTCTTAATATATCCCATTCTTTGTCCACACACCAAACACAATATCATCGTTTTCCATAGTCCCATAATTAATTGAATTTTTTTATTAATTTTTTGGATATATTATGAAAAAAGTAATTCACACTTACATGTCAATTATTGTAATCAAAAACCAGAAACTAGTGGCTAAGAAGGTTAAGAATAGTTGCATAGAAGTTAAATATTTCACTAGTCGTCTGTTAAGGTTAAAAGACTGTCATGAATTGTTCATGAATTAATCTGTAGAAGATTTCATCTGAATTAAGGAGGAAGAAGTAGGTGGCTATAATTAGGCCAACAGTGTATATTAGGGAATGTCTGACAAACAGGCAAAATATGAGATCAAGAAATATAGCTAGGGAATCAATCAGATTAGATTGAGAGGGAATGATCAACAATTAGGAATGATGTATTGAAGGATAGATGGGAGGAAGGGAGGAAGGAAGGAAGGGAGAGAAGGAGAAAGGTAAGAAGGAAGAAAAGAAAGAAGGGAAGAAGGAAGGAAAAAAGGAAGAAAAGAAGGAAAGAGGGAAGAAAAAAAGGGAAGTGAGAAGGAAGGAAGTTTTTCCTGACTCCAGGTGGAGTGCTGTATTCATTGCTATTTATAGGTACTTCCTTGGAGATGACATAAATTTAGGCAGAAAAATGGAAAATGGACAGATTAGAAGCAATTCACAAGTTAATTGAAAATATGACCAGAATTAGAGCCACTGACTGCTTTTGATGGTCTGATCATATAACATACCCTAAGTTACTTATATTGTACTTAGTCCCTGATACTGGTATGAAAATTCTACCTCTTCATAAACTTCAATCCACATTTCAATCAGTTCTGACACAACTTGGTTTGACTATTCTCCATATTATTTCATTCTTCCCCTGAGAATCCTATTCTCAATATACTCATTTATATATTCAATATTTTCAGACAGAATCTTTTCCTTTTCCTTACATTATTGAAACCTAGCTTTCATGGACTGATATAACATTTTCCATTGAGGATCACTTTTTTCTCTCATACTCCTTGGCTCCTAGTGCTAGAAGGAAAAGTAAACAAAATCTTCAGGCTTCACTGATTCTTAGACCATTTCTCTACCACTATTCCTTATTTAACTTTGTTCATCTGAAATCCATGAAATTTGTTTATGTCATCATCTCTCTATTCTTATTTTTCATTATCCAACTTCTACATTTTCCATTTACATCCTCAATTAACTTGAGATCTAGCTTATTAACTTGCACTATATATATATATACATATATATATATATATATATGTATATACAGAGAGAGAGAGAGAGAGAGAGAGAGAGAGAGAGAGAGAGAGAGAAGTTTAAGATATTGTTGACAACCAGTATTGCTTCAAAGTCTGAAGTCATATCTGTGGAAGGAGAGAAAGAAAAGTAGGGTAAATAGAACATTTATTAAGTACTTTGTATGTGCCTAGGACTTTGCTAAGGACACAAATAAAAGTGGAAAAGAAGATCTCTATCATCCCAGAACTTTCAAATGTTAAAATAAAGTAAAAAAGTGGAGGATGGGAGGAAACATTTGACAAAAGGGAAAACTCTCATAGGGAAGAGAACATGTCTGGGTCTCCTCCTGATAAAATGGTGATGGAATCACCAATTCGGAGAGCTTAGACAGTGTGAAGGTTTTTTGGGGTGAGAAGACTGTTAGGAGAAATCCAGAATGAACTTGAGTCAAGAGAAATTTTTCTTGCTCTTTTCCTAACTCTCAAATTGAACATTCTTTATATCCTTCATTATTTTTTTTCTATCCACACCTTTAATTTGTATTTCTTAAGAGACTTCTCTTGGCTATATTCTTAATGCTATTTCCCTTTACTTAACACATTTTATACACTCACACACTTTTACCTATTGCTTCTATGCAGATGTCTACAAGTACTTTAACTATATATTCAACCTTTTTTTTTCTGATAGGCAGTTCTATATTTCCAGTTTCTTAGAGAACAGGGAAGGATGTCTAGACAGCTCATAATCATTCTTGATTTGGCCCTTAGGGGAAAAATGAAATCAATGAATAACAACCAAATTTAGGATAGTTATAAAAGGTGGGGGAAAGAGGGAGAGTGGGAGAGTGAAAGGTAGTTCTAGTGACCAGAGGTAATCATAGCAATCACAGCAGAAATGAATGTCTTCAAGGAGATAGTTCTTCTGTTCTGTCACTCTTCAGGCAAAATTTTAATGATCACTTGACTATTTTGGGCAGGAAATTTTGCCTTTGGGAATATATTGAACTGAGTTTCAGAGTTCCTTCTATCTTGAACATTACATAATTCTATAAAGGAAGTAAAGTATAGCAATGAGAAAATCTGCTTGCCACTATTAAAATAATACAAGGATTTAAAAACGAAAGCTCATCTTAATGTAATAAAATGTATTAGAGTAATACAATATACATTAATGTGCATAAAATATATAAGGATTGCTTATTACATTATGTATATTGTCAATGTGAAAAGGTCCTTTTTATTTATTTTTCTTTAGTCACCTTAAAGGGGCAACAATAAATTGTGGACAATTTACTCTTCAAGCTGGAAATAAACTTAAAAACGAAGTTCAGTTCAAGTGTTACTTTCTAAAAGTTAACTTTCCCCAGATTATGCAAATCAAAATTATTTTGTACATGATGTTTAAAAATTAAAAAGTTGTGTACTTATTATATTCTATAATAAATTATATGCTTCTTAAGAGTTAGGAATATCTTATATATTTTTTTCTTTTGTTTGGCATTTGCCACAGCACCTCAAACTTAATGGATATCTGACAAATTCTATCTCTGACAAGAACTCTATGCTCTTAGAAAATACATTTATTTTTCTGACCCTCAATTTCCACATGTTTAAAATAGTAAGATTGAAGTAGCTTTGATATTTGGTTTAGATAATTAGACAACGTGTCTTTATCGAGTGTTTACTAGTTTTCAGGTATTGTGCTAGATAGTAAGGATAAAAATAGAAGCAAAAAATAAAATTTCTGTCCTCAAAGAACTTACATCCCAATTCAGCTAGACAAAAAAATAACAACAACTACAACACACACACACACACACACACACACACATGCACACACACTCAAGCCAGGAAGGAGTTGGGGGAAAAAAAAGTATTCCCTTGAAGGCATGGTACTGAAGTTCAGATAAGGGATTTAACAACAAAGTAGAGAATGCCATAATTGTATATTTGATCTAGGAAGTAATATAGATTTGTTAAAGTGTATTAACTAGGAAAATGTTATGGTTAGATGGATGCTTTAGATCAATAAGAAGTAGAGTATGGTCTGAAGTAGAGAGAAGCTTGAAGCAGGGAAACCAAACAGAAGAAAATTTCAGTAATCTACATATGAGATAAATTGTATTCTCCAAGGGAGTGTCTCTGTAGAAAAAAAAAAGGATATATCAGAGAGGTATTGTTCAAGGATAAAAGAGAACACTTGACAACAGATTAGATATGTTGTATTAGGGATAGTGAATTTTTGAGAATGAAGACAAGTATGTAAGCCTGTGTATAGGCTTATAGTAATTACAGTAGGATAGGAAATAATATTAGTAAGGTAATAGGATAGAATAATAATAATAAGTAGGATAATAATAGTAAGTACTTAATTATCATTTCTTGAATGGTTAAAAAAAGAAATATTGACTGTGACTTGGTTACCTAGCACTTTGTATTTAAGATATGGTACTGTTTATTTTTGTTACAATTTATAATTCATTTAGCCTCCTTGGTCCATACACTTAATAAAATATTTTCTCATGGGTAAATGGAAGGAAGAATTATTTTGATTCATGTGATCTTTTCTGGATTCTTGAAATCAGATATTTTTCAGATGAATTGTAATTTATAAGAAATAGACAATGATAGTTCTTATGAAATCATATCATAGTGCTTGTGAATCATATGATAGAAAAGGTAATATTAAATTTCCACTGATAGTATGCAGCAAGGTATGTACAATTAACAGTTTCATAGAGATTTTATGAGATTCAATTACAAGTGGCCTAATGAAATGTTTTTGGATTCAAGCCCATGACAACAACCAAGATTTGCAGAGTATGACAGTATTTAACAAAATATAAGTCACATTAATGAACTTCATCAGCCATAGAAATGAGCTCAAAATACCTAAATTTTTAAGTTTCCTAAATGTAGATAATTTGGTTTGCATGCTTATGCAAATGAATTAGTTTTCTAATGGTACTTGTATTTCTTCCTCTACCCTCATCAGTAGAGTTTTACTTAACACCTCCCTAAATAGTAAGTGATCAGAAAGGAAACTGCACATTATTTTTATAGGATAACTATTAAGTTTAAAACAGATGACTATTAATAATTACTACTGGTTTTGACAAATATGTTTTACCCAAATTCCCTTACCTACCTTGATAATTTTTTAATCTTAACTATTATACCATTATTATTCTTTGAGATTCAAATTTTCATAGATGTATTGACCCCCCAAAATGTATATTATAAGGCATCATTCATAGTTTTTCTCTCTCTGCCATCATCTTCTATAACCTCCCTATATATTCACTATTTACCACATTCTAAAATGTTTAATTAAAGTCCTTTAAAATATTTTGTTGATGAAAATAGTGCTCAGGTTATCTATCTTTTGTTTCACATTCTCATTATACGATCAGATCATTTAAAATTGGCCCACATTCCATGGATAATATCACTGTTCTTTTCTGAGGGGCTGTAGAGATCATTGAGGAGAACCTGTATTTATCTAGTTTCCCTGTTGTTCCTATTTGCAGATGACAATGTGTAATTATATTTCCATCCTAGAATTCTTTAAACTAGTCTTTGGAACACTGAAAATAAAATGAAAGAAAACAAAATATACTTTGAAGTCCTGATAAAATTCCAAATATATTAAATACCAGAATATTTAAATTCTATGAGATTTTCTTTAAAAATTAATAATTATTACATTAAGCACATTTTAAATATGAAAACATACTTTTTGTTGATTTTCCTTTAGTCAATTTAATGAGAAAAATAATAAATTATGGACAATTTACTTTCAAGCTGTAAATAAACTTTAAAAATGAAGTTAAAAAACAAAAGCAAATTAAGAACAATTATATAGTTAAATGGTGTTTTCATATTTCATAAAGCTAAAGCCACTTCATTTAATTATTTATATTCAATAGCTTTCTTATAATAAATGTTTCTAAGGCTACAAGTATACCCCAATAACAAGAATGCACACGTACACAACACACATACACACACAGCCATTCTGAATCTCAGAATCAACATAATGTACATGAGACTGATCATGTATGAAAGTAGCCTACCTTAGGAAATGATATATGTATAGCATTTTAATGAGATCAGGATGTCTCCAAAAAACTTTTCAGGTATTTGTCAATTTAAAACATAAGTAGAGTAAAATTGCCTCAGAGCTTCTGGCTGGTATTATAATCTAAAATAATATTTTAAATATCAAATAAGTTAGGACCTACTCAATTGTGTTATAACAATTCCAAGATAATGTAGTCATATTATGTAGTCTACATAGAGACTAGAAAAGGGAGAATTGCAGAATCAATATTTGTCAATGGCTTCAGCACATTCTAATCGAGAAGGTAGCCTTGCAACAACCTGAATATTCTTTCAAAAGATTCAATTGTCCTTTTCTTTTTCATCATCCATTAAAATCAACAAACATATATTAATTTCAGTGAAGAAGTGCTTATTAAGTGCCCACTATGTGATAGGCACGTTGCTAATTACAGGCAATACACAGAAATACAAAACCAAAAATAAATCCAAAACCTTTTTGAAATCCAGTTACACCCCTCAAGAAGCTCATGCAGTCTAATGTGAGAGACAATGTGCAAGATTATATGTATATGTATACATATATGTGTGTGTGTTTGTGTATTTATATATATTATATATATTTGTATTCATGTGTGCATACAAACTCATATAAATTGAAGATAATCACAGAGGGAATAAAGAGATTTGGAAAAGGCTTGTCATAGAAGATAATATTTTAACTAGAATGTGAAAGAAGACAGGAGATAGAAATGGAAAGAGAATTGCAAGCATTTGGTACAACCATTAAAAAAATGCTTTTAGTAAGGAAATGGAATGCAAAACATTGTACTGTTTTCTAGTGATACAAAGAACAATAAAAAGCCTTCTCTCTTTGAAAGAGCTTACCTTCTAAAGTAAAATATAAGATGTATACAAGTGAAGAATCACTTAGTGAATGTAAAGCAGTTTCAAGCAGAGGACTATATGATTTTTATATGGATCTGGAATGGATTTCAGAGAATATCCAGTATAATATCTTCAGTTAAGAGACAGCTAAGAATAATAGTAGAAAATTTCAAGGTCCGCTTCAGATATTTACTAGGTGTATGATCCTGGGCAAGGCAGCTCATTTAACATTTTTCAGTTTTAGTTTCTTCATCTGTGAAATGGGAGTGATTGAGTACTGGGTACACAAAACATCAGTACACACATGGAGCTTGCAAATAGAAATTTGAATATTTAAACACTATTTGAAGTTTAAAAAATAGTATACCACAACTGTTCTATGACTTGTCTGAAATCATATAGTAACTTTCAGAAATGAGATGTGAGCTCAGGCCCTTGGACTGCCATCAATGTTCTTTCCACATTACCATATTAACAATCAAAGGGATGATAAAAGCTTTTTTAGCGGAATCAAGTCAGAATTAAGATTTAAATGAAGTTAAGGATCTTAAGAAACAGAAATAATAAGGGAATTTATGGAGATATAATGAAATGCAAGGAATGGCTAGTAGGGAAGGGTTGTTTTAGAACAATGATTGTGAGAATGGGAACAACATAAAGTAATTTCTAAAATCGTTGTGGGAGCTGTGTTGTGGAGGATCTTCAAAAACAGGTGAAGTGATTTTTTTTAAAGCAAATAAATAGAACTCCTGAAATTTCTTGTTAGGTTTGTTTTGTCTGTGTATATATATATGAAGGATGATAATATGAAATCTATATTCCTGTTAAATGCAATTACTTTCTGAATGTGTGTCTGTGTGTTCGTGCACATGTGTACCTGTAGGAGGAAGAGAATACAAAAAAATAATAGACCTTTTCCTAATAGAACTCAAACTCTTAAATTTAAAGATATCACTTAAGATTACTAAATTTCTTTTGCTTACTTTGTGCCCATGATATTAAGTTTTACTGTTAATTTGGTTTCCAAATTGGCTTCCATGCCTGGGGGGAAAGGGAATGAACTGATCAATTGAAGTGTACTTCACACTATCAATTAATAAATTTACATTTAGATTTATGAATCAATTTGAGGAGACAGCCAACTAGTAGGTATCTTTAATTTGGTCATTATTTCATCTGAAGTACCCATTTCATTACTTTTCTGTTTTTTTAGCTTCTATTAAACTTTTTTTTCTCCAAAGAGTATAATTTTTTTTAAAATTCAACTCCTTTAGCTCATTATTTTTTTCATCATTTTATTTATTTATTTATTTATTTTTAAATTTTATTTTATTTGCAAAACATATGTACGGGTAATTCTTCAACATTAACCCTTACATAGCTTTCTGTTACAAATTTTTCCCCCAACTCCCCATCCCTTCCCTAGATGGCAGGATATCCACTACATGTTAATTATGTTAAAATACTTGACAGATTGAATATATGTATATACATTTCCACACTTATCATTGTTGTGCAAGAAAAATCGCATCTACACAAAAGACATCAGATAAAGGAAACAGAATGTAAGCAAACATCAATTGAGAGTATGAGAATGTTATGTTGTGGTCCACATTTCACATCCCTCTCTCTGGGTGTCTATGGCTTCCTTCAGTGAACAATTGGAAGTGGTTTGAAACATTTCATTGTTGAAGAGAGCCATGTCCATCAAAATTGATTGTCATATAATGTTGTTGTTGCTGTATATAATTATCTCCTGGTTCTGCTCATTTCACTCAGCATCAGTTCATGCAAGTCTCTCCAAGCCTCTCTGAAATCGTCCTGCTGATAGTTTCTTACAGAACAATAATATTCCATAATATTCATATGCCATAATTTATTCAGCCATTCTCCAATTGAAGGACATCCCTTCAGTTTCCAGTTTCTAGCCACTACAAAAAGGGCTGCCACAAACATTCTTACACATGTGGGGCCCTTTCCTTCTTTTATGATTTCTTTGGGAGGTAAGCCCAACAGAAATGCTGCTGGGTCAAAGGGTATGCACAGTTTGATAACTTTTTGATCATAGCTCCAAATTGCTCTCCAGAATGGCTGGATCCGTTCACAGCTCCACCAACAATGCATCAGTGTCTCAGCCTTCCCACATCCCCTCCAACATTCATCATTAATTTTTCCTGTCATTTTAGCCAATCTGACAGGTGTGTAGTGGTACCTCAGGGTTGTTTTAATTTGCATTTCTCTGATCAATAGTGATTTGGAGCACCTTTTCATATGACCTTTAGCTCATTATTGACTAAAATTAATTTTAAAAATTCAACAATAGATGGTAGCATTGTATACCTTGTCATGTATTTAGTTCATATTGACATATGCCCAAGTACAATTACTAAAACTCCGAATTGAAGAAATCAGTAAATATCACCTATTCCCAACTACATAAATGCAAGATATCTGTGATATCCCAAGATATCATCCAATCTTTTATCTAAAGAATTCCAATGGTAAGGGATATTACCATTTCCAAAACATTCTATAAAACCTTAGTGTAAATATTAGGAAGGTCTCTCTTATATTAAACTGAAATCTGCCTCTATTATTTTTAATTCTTCCACTTGGGATCACACTCAAAAAAATGAGTCTGTTTCCCCTTCCATATGACAATACTTTAATCATCAAAGAGTACAATCAGTCCCAAACTAGCCAAGTTTTTTTAATCTTTCATTATACTTAGAAGTTTCTTTAAATATAACTTCATTAAATACTATGGCAGAAACTATGCATTCACCAATACCTAATACCCTGTACAAAGATAAGGTCAAAATAGGTTCATGATTTAGACATAAAGGGTGATTCTATAAGCAAATTTGAAGAACAAGGAACAGTTTATCTCTCAGATTTGTGGAGGAAGAAGGAATTTATGGCCAATGAAGGAATGCAGAATATTATGAAACGCAAAAAGGATTTCTTGATTATATTAAATTAAAAAGATATAAATAATTGGTTCAAATTTATAAAAATACAAGCCATTCTCCATTGATAAAAGGTCAAAGGATATAAACACATTTCAGAAGCAAAAATTAAAACCAATTCTAATCATATGAAAAAAATATTGAAATCATTATTTATTAGAGAAATACAAATTAATTGAACTCTGAGGTAGCACTACATACCTCTCAGATTGGATAAGATGACAGGAAAAGATAATGATATATGTTGGAGGAGATGTGGGAAAACTGGCAAACTAATACATTGTTGGTGGAGTTGTGAATTGATTTAAACCATTCTGAAGGGCAATATAAAAATATGCCCAAAAGAATATCAAACTGTGCATACTTTTTAATATAGCAGTGTCTCTCCCTTCCCATCCACCTTCATTCCATTCCTCTTGAGGAAACTCAGATTATCTCATGATATTATCCAGTTAAGTGGCCTGATGCAAATAATTCAAATCTTTCCTCAAATACTAGCTTTGTGACATCAAGAAAGTGACTTAAATATAATGACAAATGTTGGAGGGGATGGGGGAAGGCTGGGACACTGATGCATTGTTGGTGGAACTGTGAATGGATCCAGCCATTCTGGAGAGCAATTTGTAACTATGCTCAAAAAGTTATCAAACTGTGCATACCCTCTGACCCAGCAGCGTTTCTATTGGGCTTATATCCCAAAGAAACCATAAAGGAAGGAAAGGGCCCCACATGTGCAAGAATGTTTGTGGCGGCCCTTTTTGTAGTGGCTAGAAACTGTAAACTGAATGGATGCCCATCAATTGGAGAATGGCTGAACAAATTATGGTATATGGATGTTATGGAATATTATCGCTCTGTTAGAAACGACCAGCAGGATGATTTAAGTTTATTATCTATAGTTATATCTAAAGTATAAATAGGCCTAAGCTTTTAAGACAATATTTTAGATGATTATGAGAATAATCCTGACACAAAATACAAATTTAATTGTCAAGATCCCCTTCCTGTCTCTGACTTGAGATATTATCAAATTTCTTCCATCTATTTTCCTCCAACTAGTTCTACACCTGTTTCAATTACATAGAACATGAGTCAGCCTCTTTCCTCATGTTGCATATTTCTTTTCCCAGTCTCATTCTGACTTTTTTCTGCTATATCATTCCAAGAGATCACCTGGTTGCTTTCTCTACTCTGCAATCTTGGCTCTGCCTTGGAAAGTTATGAATTAAGTTACAAAAGGCAATTCTTTGCCTGGAAAATGATATACGTTATATATATATATGCCTATTAAAAACTTTTCTTTGTTTATATGAGCAATCTTTTAATTTTTTTACTATTAAAGCTTTTTATTTGCAAAACATATGCATGAATATTTTCCAATATTGATCCTTGCAAAACCTAGAGTTCCAAATTTTCCCCTTCTTCCCCCCACTTTTCCCTTGATAGCACATAATCCAATACATGTTAAAAGTGTTAAAATACATGTTCAATCCAATATATGTATACATATTTATATAGTTATCTGGTTGCACAAGAAAAATTGGCTCAAGAAAGAAAAAAAAGCAGAAAGAACAAAATGGAAACAAACAACAACAGAAAGAATGAAAATGCTATCTTGTGGTCCACACTCAGTTCCAACACTCCTCTCTCTGGGTGTAGATGGCTCTCTTCACAAGATTATTGTAACTGATCTGAATTATTATTGCTTCAATATCTATGGTATCCTTTAGCAAAATATAGTTTCCTTTTTTATCTCTTTTAACTAGATATATTTTTCTTTTTGCTTGATCTGAGGTCAGGATACTTACCTCTGATTTTTTTTTTACTTTACCTGAACCTTAAAAAATTCTGCTCCATTTCCAGAGGGCGGAGCCAAGATGGCAGAGTGAAAATGTGACTCTCTGCATCCTCCTCCAGTCTTCTCTCAAACCAACAATAAAATAAGCCTCTGAACTGATCTTCATGTCAACGAATACAGAAATATTTGGACGTTGCTTGCAGATATCTCTGAAGAATTTCATATCAGGTCTGTTTAACTTGGAAAGAGGGATAAACAGTGGACTTGGTGTAAGCAGGAAGTGAGGGTGGGACTCAGCTCACTGTGGCAGAAATTCCAAACTCCAAACACCTGGAGTTTATCTGAGACACTTCAGATACTCTGCCCTGATTGGGGGCAGGTGTTCTGGCAGACTTGCCTTGTTTAAGGAGTAATTCAGACTTAGTCCTAGCCCCCACCAGCCCAGCACCTTAAGTTAATTTGCTGAATTACCTCAGGGCAAAGATGTTCAGTTGCCATTTTTTTTCCGAGTCTTAAAGAGACATCCATGCAGTCTAAAAAAAAAATGAGGAAGCAAAAGAGAGCTCTCACCATAGACAGCTTTTATCGTGAGAAAGTAGGGATGACCCCAGATCCTGAGGTTCCTTTAGACAAAACTCCAGAGGAGGTTATTAAGGATCATCACTGGTCCCTTTTTCAAAAGGCCTTTCTGGAAGATTGCTTAAAGAACCTCATAAAAGAGCTGGAGGATAAATGGGAAAAGAAATTTAAATCGGAGCTAGAAGGATACAATATCTTGCAAGAAGGATAGGATGCCCTGCAAAAGAGATATGAAAAAGACATCAATTTATTCAAAAACAAAATTAGTGAAGTGGAAAAAGACAACAATGCACTGAAAAATAAAATTAGTGTAGTGGAAAAAGAGTACAATGAACAAAAAAATTCAATTGCCCAGTTACAAAAGGAACTTAAAAAGGTAACTGAAGAAAACAACACTTTAAAAATAAGAATTGAATAAATGCAAGTGAATGACTCCATAAGACTTCAAGAATCAGTCAAACAAAAACAAAAAAATGAAAAAATAGAAGAAAATATGAAATATCTCCTAGGAAAAACAACTGACGTTGACAATAGATCTAGGAGAGACAGTCAAAGGATTATTGGACTTCCTGAAAGCCATGATGAAAAAAAAAGAATCTAAACACTATTTTCCAGGAAATCCTGAAAGAAAATGGTCCTGAGATTGTAGAATCAGAAGGCAAAATCACCATTGAAAGAATTCACCAATCACCTCCTCAAAGAGACCCCAAAATCAAAACCCCAAGGAATAACATGGCTAAATTTCAGGACTATCGCACCAAGGAAAAGATTCTACAAGCAGCTAGAAAGAAACAATTCAAATCACACACGATCTGTCAGCCTCCACATTGAAGAATCAAAGGGCCTGGAACCAGATATTCCAAAGGGCAAAGGAACTTGGATTACAACCAAGAATAACCTATCCAGGAAGAATGAGTATCATCCTCCAGGGAAGAAGATGGTCATTCAATGATGTATGTAAATTTCACCTATTTCTAATGAAAAGACCAGATGTTAACAAAAAATTAGACCTCCAAACATAGAACTCAAGAGAAGCATAAAAAGGTAAAAAGGAAAGGACTCTTGAGAACTTTATTTCTACTATGGGAATATTTAAAGTTTGGGGGTGTAATTAACTAGATATTACTTTGATAATATGAAAAAGAAAACTAGACAGGGAAAGGTTGTCATACTGGGAAGAAGAGGGAAAAAGTGTTAAAATAAGATCTAAAAAAAAGGAGGTAAAAAGGTAAAATCTCTTGAAGAGGCAAAGAAAACTTAATATAATTGAGAGAAAGAAGGGAGGGAGATGAGCATTGTGTAAATCTTACTCTCACCAGGTTGGGTTCTAAAAGTGGATATCAGACACTTGATTTCACATAGAAACTTTTCTGTTGCTAGAGAAAAGTGGGAGGGAAAGGAGGAAAAGAAAGGGATGAACTATTAGAAGGGAAAATAGAAGAATCATGGGAAATAAGTAAAAAAAGGGGGAGAGGATCTAAATAGTGGTGGATTGTTTGGGGGAGAGGGTAATCAAAAGCAAAGTACTGAGGAAGGGGAAAGGGAGAAAGGGGAAAGTAAAGGGAAAAACATAACTTGGGAAAATAAGATGGCAGGAAATAATGAATTAGTTATTCTAACTGTGAATGTGAATGGGATGAACTTTCCCATAAAGCAGAAGCACATAGCAGACTGGATTAAAAACCAGAATCCCACAATATGTTGTCTACAAGAAACACATCTAAAAGATAGTCACACATATAGGATGAAGGTTCAAGGCTGGAGCAGAACCTATTATTCTTCAGGTGAACAAAAAAAAGTAAAGGTGGCAATCCTTATCTCAGATCAAGTAAAAGCCAAGATAGATCTAATCAAAAGAGATAAGGAAGGAAACTATATTTTATTAAAGGGTACCATAGATAATGTAGCAATATCAATACTAAATATATACACACCAAGTGCAATAGCATCCAAATTCCAAGGAAAGAAATAAAGACAGATGCAAGAAGAAATAGATAGCCAAACTATACTAGTGGGGGATCTCAACCTTGCTCTCTCAGAATTAGATAAATCAAACCACAAAATAAACAAGAAAGAAACTAGGGAGGTAAACCAATTTTAGAAAAGTTAGGTATGATAGATCTATGGAGAAAATTGAATGGAGACAGTAGTAGGGAGTTTACTTTTTTCTCAGCACTCCATGGAACCTATACAAAAATTGACCATGCGTTAGGGCATAAAAACCTCAAAATCAAATGCAGAAAGGCAGAAATAGTAAATGAATCTTTTTCAGATCATGATGCAATAAAAATCACATGCAATATAAGGCCAGGAGAAAATAAACCAAAAGTTAATTGGAAATTAAATAATCTAATCCTGAAGAATGAATGGGTGAAAGAGCAAATCATAGACACAATCAATAATTTCATCCAGGAGAATGACAATAAGGAGACAACATACCAAAATTTGTGGGACACGACCAAAACGGGAATAAGGGGCATTTTTATGTCTCTAGATGCTTACTTGCATAAAAAGGAGAAAGAAAAAATCAACGAATTGGGCTTATTATTAAAAAAACTAGAAAAAGAACACATTAAAAACCCTCAATTAAATACCAAATTGGAAATTCTAAAAATAAAAGGAGAAATTAATAAAATTGAAAATAAGAAAACTATTGAAATAATAAATAAAACTTAAGAGTTGGTTCTACGAAAAACCCAACAAAATGGATAATCCTTTAGTTAATTTGATAAGAAAAAGGAAAGAGGAAAATCAAATTGTTACTCTCAAGAATGATAAGGGAGAACTTTCCTCCAATGAAGAGGAAATTAAAGCAATAATTAGTAGTTACTTTGCCCAACTTTATGCCAGTAAGTTTGATAATCTAAATGAAATGGAGGAATATCTACAAAAATATAGATTGCCCAGGTTAACAGAAGAGGATATAAATTATTTAAATAGCCCCATATCAGAAAAAGAAATTGACCAAGCTATTAACCAACTCCCTAAGAAAAAATCTCCCAGGCCAGATGGATTTACGTGTGAATTCTACCAAACATTCAAAGAACAATTAATTCCAATACTAAACAAACTATTTGAGAAAACAGGGACAGAAGGAACACTGCCAGAATCCTTCTATGAGACCAATATGGTGCTGATAGCTAAACCAGGTACGGTGAAAACAGAGAAAGAAAACTATAGACCAATTTTCCTAATGGATATTGATGCAAAAATTTTAAATAAGATATTAGC
>JAJPUD010012948.1:0-13064 GCA_023553655.1 Myrmecobius fasciatus
ATAAGCCTTTAGTTAATTTGATAAGAAAAAGGAAAGAGGAAAATCAAATTGTTAGTCTCAAGAATGATAAGGGAGAACTTTCCTCCAATGAAGAGGAAATTAAAGCAATAATTAGGAGTTACTTTGCCCAACTTTATGCCAGTAAGTTTGAAAATCTGAATGAAATGGAGGAATATCTACAAAAATATAGATTGCCGAGGTTAACAGAAGAGGATATAAATTATTTAAATAGTCCCATATTAGAAAAAGAAATAGAACAAGCCATTAACCAACTCCCTAAGAAAAAATCTCCAGGGCCAGATGGATTTACATGTGAATTCTACCAAACATTCAAAGAACAATTAATTCCAATACAACACAAATATTTGAGAAATTAGGGACAGAAGGTATACTGCCAGAATCCTTCTATGAGACCGATATGGTGCTGATAGCTATACCAGGTAGGGTAAAAACAGAGAAAGAAAACTATAGACCAATTTCCCTAATGAATATTGATGCAAAAATTTTAAATAAGATATTAGCAATGAGATTACAGAAAGTCATCCCCAGGATAGTACACTATGACCAAGTAGGATTTATACCAGGGATGCAGGGCTGGTTCAATATTAGGAAAACTATCAGCATAATTAATTATATTAATAACCAAATTAACAAAAAACATATGATTATCTCAATAGATGCAGAAAAAGCCTTTGACAAAATCCAACATCCTTTCCTATTAAAAACACTAGAGAGTATAGGAATAAATGGGCTTTTCCTTAAAACGATCAGTAGCATCTATTTAAAACCATCAGCAAGCATCATATGTAATGGAGACAAACTAAAACCATTCCCAATAAGATCAGGAGTGAAACAAGGCTGCCCACTGTCACCCTTACTATTTAATATTGTATTAGAAATGTTAGCTTTAGCAATAAGAAAAGAAAAAGAGATAAAAGGAATCAGAGTAGGTAATGAAGAAACCAAATTATCACTCTTTACAGATGACATGATGGTATACTTAGAGAACCCTAGAGATTCAACTAAAAAGTACTAGAAACAATTCACAACTTTGGCAAAGTTGCAGGATTCAAAATTAATCCACATAAATCATCAGCATTTTTATAATTACCAATAAAGTTCAGCAGCAGGAGATACAAAAAGAAATTCCATTCCAAATAGCAGATGATAGGATAAAATATTTGGGAATCTATCTGCCAAGGAAAAGTCAGAAACTATACAAACTAAATTACAAAACACTTTCCACACAAATAAAATCAGACCTAATCAATTGGAAAAATATTAAGTGCTCATGGGTAGGCAGAGCGAACATAATAAAAATGACAATACTACCCAAACTAATCTACTTATTTAGTGCCATACCAATCAAACTCCCAAGAAATTATTTTACAGATCTAGAAAAAATAGTAGCAAAGTTCATTTGGAAGAACAAAAGGTCAAGAATTTCAAGGGGATTAATAAAAAAAAAAAGGCAGATGAAGGTGGCCTTGCTGTACCAGATCTAAAACTATATTATAAAGCAGCAGTCATCAAAACCGTTTGGTACTGGATAAGAAATAGAGCAGTGGATCAGTGGCACAGGATAGGTTATCAGGACAACCTAGGCATTAACCTTAACAATCTAGTGTTCGATAAACCCAAAGACCACAGCTTTTGGGATAAATACTCTCTATTTGGCAAAAACTGCTGGGAAAATTGGAAACTAGTGTGGAAGAAATTAGGGCTTGACGCATACCTAACACCACATACCAAGATAAGATCTAAATGGGTTCATGATCTAGATATAAAGAGGGACTTTGTAAGCAAGTTAGAGGATTGTAATATAGTTTATCTCTCAGACCTGTGGAGATGGAACAAATTTATGTCCAAAGAAGACTTGGAACTCCTAATTGAACACCAGATGGATAATTTTGACTATATTAAGTTAAAAAGTTTCTGTACAAACAAAACAAATGCAGACAAGATTAGGAGGGAAGCATCTAATTGGGAAATCATCTTTACATTTAATGGTTCTGATAAAGGCCTCATTTCTAAAATATATAGAGAATTGTATCATATATATATATATATAAGAATTCAAGCCACTCTTCAATAGATAAGTGGTCAAGGTATATGAACAGACAATTTTCAGATGATGAAATTAAAACCATCTCTAGTCATATGAAAAGTTGCTCCAAATCAGTATTGATCAGAGAAATGCAAATTAAGACAACTCTGAGATACCACTACACACCTGTCAGATTGGCTAAAATGACAGGAAAAGATAACGATGAATGTTGGAGGGGATGTGGGAGGGCTGGGACACTAATACATTGTTGGTGGAACTGTGAACGGATCCAACCATTCTGGAGAGCAATTTGGAGCTATGCTCAAAAAGTTGTCAAACTGTGCATACCCTTTGACCCAGCAGTGTTTCTACTGGGCCTATATACCAAAGAGATCGTAGAGGAGGGAAAGGGACCCACATGTGCAAGAATGTTTGTGGCAGCCCTTTTTGTAGTGGCTAGAAACTGGAACCTGAAGGGATGCCCATCAATTGGAGAGTGGCTGAATAAATTATGGTATATGAATGTTATGGAATATTATTGTTCTGTAAGAAACGACCAGCAGGACGATTTCAGAGAGGCCTGGAGAGACTTGCATGAACTGATGCTGAGTGAAATGAGCAGAATCAGGAGATCATCATACACAGCAACAACAGTATTACATGATGATCAATTCTGATGGACATGGCTCTCTGCAATAAAGAATTGTCTCAAACCAGTTCCAGTTGTTCACTGAAGAAAACCATATACACCCAGAAAGAGGGACATGAAATATGGACCACAACGTAACATTTTCATGATCTCTATTGACATTTGCTTGTATTGTGTTGCCTTTCTCTGATTCTTTTTTTTTTCTTGTAGATAGGATTTTTCTTGCATAACTTCTCAAGCATTTCAACATTATTAACATGTAGTGGACTTCCTGCCATCTAGGGGAGGGGAGGGGACTGGGGGTAAAATTTGTATTGGAAATCTTTGTAAAGATCAAGGTTGGGGAACTACCCATACATATGTTATACAAATAAAAAGCTTAAAAAAAAGATGTCTTGTCTAGAGGCAGAGCCAAGATGGCAGAGTACAGACAGGACACTCTCTGACCTCCTCTGACCTTTCTCTCAAACCACTAGCAGATAAAGTCTCTGATTTTGTAGTGAAAGCTCCCCAAATATTTGGAGTACAACACATTTACAGGAGAAATTACCTTGGAAGACCTTCAGAACAGGTCTATTTCAGTCAAGCAGAAGGACACTTTGCCAAGCCCAGATGGCAGCACAAACAGTGCAGTAAGCCAGGGCCTGGGACACAGAGCATGGCAGTTTCTAAGCACGTGGGAAGTTTCTGTGAGCCTCTAAAGCCACTCTGCCCTGGTTGCAAGCAGGTGCTTTGGCAGATCTGCCTTGTATAAAAGGTAGATTGTAAACCATTGAGAACCCCAGGATAATACACTATGAGCAAGTAGGATATATACCAGGAATGCAATATTAGGAAAACTATCAGCATAATCAACTACATTAATAACCAAACTAACAAAAATCATCTGATTATCTCAATAGGTGCATAAAAAGCATTTTATAAAATCCAACACCCATTAATATTAAAAACACCAGAGAGCATAAGAATATTTTTTTTAATTATCAGTAGCATCTATTTAAAATCATCAGCAAGCATCATATGTAAGGGGAAAAACTAGAACCATTACCAATATGATCAAAAGTGAAACAAGGCAGTTCACTGTCACCATTACTATTCAATATTGTATTAGAAATGCTAGCTTTGGCAGTAAGAGAAGAAAAAGAGATTAAGGGAATTAGAGTAGGTAAAGAGAAAATCAAATTATCACTCTTTGCAGATGATATGATGGTATACTTAGAGAACCCTGAAGGCTCAAATAAAAAACTGCTATGAACAATTCACAACTTTAGCAAAGTTGCAGGATACAAAATAAATCCATGTAAATCATCAGCATTTTTATACATTACCAAAAAAGTTCAGCAGCAAGAGATACAAAAAGAAATTCTATTCAAAATAACTGTTGATAGTATAAAATACCTGGGAATCTGTTTTCCAAGGGAAAGTCAGAAACTATATGAACTAAACTACAAAACAGTTTCCACACAAATAAAGTCAGAACTAATCAGCTGGCCAAATATCAAGTGCTCATGGGTTGGCCGAGCAAATATAATAAAAATGACAATACTACCCAAAATAATTTATTTAGTTCCATAGCAATCAAACTACCAAGAAATTATTTTACAGATCTAGAAAAAATAGTAGCAAAGTTCATCTGGAAGAACAAAAGGTCAAGAATTTCAAGGGAATTAATGAAAAAAAAATGCTGATAAAGGTGGCCTCGCTGTGCCAGATCTAAAGCTATATTATAAAGCAACAGTCATCAAAACCATTTGGTATTGGCTAAGAAATAGAGTAGTTGATCAATGGAACAGGATAGAATCACAGGACAAACTAGGCAATAACTATAGAAATCTTATGTTTGACAAACCAAAAGACCCCAGCTCTTGGGAAAATAACTCACTATTTGACAAAAAATGCTGGAAAAATAGGAAACTAATATGGAAGAATTTAGGACTTGACCCCCACCTAACACCACACACCAATATAAGATCTAAATGGGTTTATGATTTAGACATAAAGCATGATATTATAAGCAAATTAGAGGAACATAGTATAGTTAACCTCTCAGATCTCTTGAGAAGCAAGGAATTTGTGTCTAAATAAGAGATGGATCTTTAAATGAACACCAAATAGATAATTTTCATTATAATATGCAAAAAAAGTTTTTGTACAAACAGAACTGATGAGGACAACATCAGGAGGGAAGCAATAAATTGAGATATCATCTTTACATTTAAGGGTTCTGATAAAGACCCCATTTCTAAAGTATATAGAGAATTGACTCATATTTATAAGAATTTAAGGCACTCTCCAATCGATAAATAGTCAAAGGATATGAACAGACAACTTTCAGATGATGAAATTAAAACTATATCTGAAAAGGTGCTCCAAATCTCTATTGATCAGAGCAATACAAATTAAGACAACTCTAAGATATCACTGCACTCCTGTCAGATTGGGTAAAATGACAGGAAAAGATACTGCTGAATGTTAGAGTGGATATGGGAAAACTGGGACACTGAAACATTGTTGGTAGAATTTTGAGTGGATCCAATCATTCTGGAGAGCAATTTTGAACCATGCTCAAAAAATTATCAAACTGTGCATACCCTTTGACCCAGCAGTGTGTCTATGGGCCTATATCCCAAAGAGATCTTAAAGGAAGGAAAGGCACCCCCATGTGCAAGAATTTTTGTGGCAGCCTTTTTTGTATTGGTTAGAAACTGGAAACTGAATGGATGCCAATCAATTGGAGAATGGCTGAATAAATTATGGTATATGAATGTCATGGAATATTATTGTTCTGTAAAAAATGACTTGGAGGATAATTTCAGAGAGGTATGGAAAGACCTACATGAATTGATGCTAAATGAAATGAGCAGAACCAGATGTGTATACACTGCAACAACAAGCCTATATGATGATCAATTCTGATGGACATGGTTCTCATCAACAACAAGATGTTTCAAAGCAGTTCCAATTGTTCAGGGATGAAGAAATCCATATACACTCAGGGAGAGGCCGGTGGGATCTGAGTGTGGACAACAATATTGCATTTTCATGCTCTCTATTGATGTTTGCTTGCATTTTGTTTTCCTTCTCAGGTTTTTTTTTTTTTTTCCTTGAAGATATGATTTCTTGAACAGCAAGATGACTATATAAATATGTATACATATATTCAATTTGTCATGTATTTTAACATAATTAACATATATTAGACTTCCTGCCATCTAGGGGAGGTGGTGGGGGGAAGGAGTGAAAAAGTTGTAACAGAAAGCTTTGCAAGGATCAATGCTGAAAAATTACCCATGCATATGTTTTGCAAATAAAAAGCTTTAATATTTTTTAAAAGATGTTGTCTAGGATTTTTATTATTTGATCATGGCTTTCAGATAGTCCAATAATTCACAAATTGTGCTTCCTTGATCTCTTTTCCAGGATAGTTCTTTTTCCAATAAGATATTCCACATTTTCTTCATTTTCCCCAACTTTTGCTTTTCTTTTATTGCTTCATGTTATTTCATGGAGTTATTAGGTTCTGTATGATCAATTCCTATTTTTAAGAAATAATTTTATTCATTAAGCTTTAGACCTCTTGCATTTTTCCATTTTTGCTTTTTTATGACCTTCTTTCTTTTTTTTCTCCTCCTTTTCTTCTTCATCTTCTTTGTTCTTCTTTTCCTTCTTCATTACTGGAAATTTCTTCTTTCTTTCTTTTTTTTCCACAAATTAAGATTTTATAGTTTTATATACTCCTTAAAAAGTACTTTTTTCTTCACATTACGAATTGTAAAATATAGCCTGAACTGAAATTCAGAAAAATAGAAAAAAGTAATATTTTTAATAATCATTATATTTTTAAAGTGTTAGATATTCTCAATAATAGTAGAATTTTGTTTTGTCATTCTTGTCACTGTTTTTAAATTTCCACTAATTTTCTTTGTGATTTGGTTTATTTTCTTTTTTAAGGTGTTAATTTCTTCAGCATTTTTGTAGCCTCTTTTATCAGGCCAAAAGGGAAAAAACATGAGAGAAAAAAAACTTAAAAAATAAAAATAAATGTAGCATATGTTGATTTACATTCAGTCCCCCTACTTCTCTCTCTGGATGCTTATGATATTGTCCAAAAAAAGTTTATTAGGATTGCCTTGGATCACTGAACCAAGCCTAACATAATTGATCATCATACAATCTTGCTTTTACTGTATTCAATGTTTTCCTATTTCTACTTGTTTGACTCAGCATCAATTTATGTAAATCTTTCCAATAATTTCTAAAATCAGTCTGTTCATCATTTTTATAGAACAATAATATTCCATTATTTTCGTATACCACAACTTGTTCAGCCATTCCTTAACTGATGGGGATCTCCTCATTTTCCAATTCTTTGCCCCTGGAAAAAGAGCTGCTACAAACATTTTTTGCACATATGTATTTTCCCCCTCTTTTATGATTTCTTTAGGATACACACCCAGATCTGCTGGATCCAAGGTTATGCACACTTTTATAACACTTTGAGCATAGTTCCAAATTGTTCCCCAAAATGACTGGATCTTGTCAAAACTCCACCAACAATGCATTAGTATCTAAATTTTTTCACATCCCGCTCAACATTTTTTATTATCTTTTCCTATCATCTTAGCCAATCTGAGAGGCATGAAGTGTTAGCTCAGAGTTGTTTTAATTGTCTAATCAGTAGTGGTTTAGAATATTTTCTCATATGACTATTAGATTACTTTAATTTCTTCCTTTGAAAATTGTCTGTTCATATCCTTTGACCGCTTATCAATTGGGGAATGGCTTGCATTTTTTTTTTTACAAATTTGAGTCAGTTCTCTCTATATTTTAGAAATGAAACCTTTATCAAAACACTTTCTGCAAAAATGTTTCCTAGCCTTCTACTTTCCTTCTAATCTGGGTTGCATTGGCTTTGTTTGTGCAAAAGATTTTTTGATTTAATATAATTAAAGCTATCAATTCTGCATTATATGATGCTATCTCGTTCTTCTTTGGCCATAAATTCCTCCCTTCTTCATTATCTGATAGATGAACTATTCCTTGCTTTCCCAAATGTTGATAATATCATTCTTTTGTGTAAAGCATGAACCCATCTTTTCTTGGTATTGGGTCTCAAATGTAAGTATATGCTAACTTTCTGAATTTTTTCTAGTTTTTTTTTTCCAGCAATTTTTGTCAAACATTGAGTTCTTATCTAAGAAGCTTGAATCTTTGTATTTATCAAATGGTATATTACTATATTCATCGATTCTTTTGTGTATCTAACTTATTCTACTGATCCACCATTCTATTTCTTAGCTAGTACCAGATGCGGTATAATTAAGTTTAGATCTCATACTGCTAGGCCACTGTCCTTTGATTTTTTTTTCATTAGTTCCCTTGATATGCTTGACTTTTTCTTTTTCCAGATCAATTATTTGAAATAATTTTTGGACAGTTTGAGTAGTATGGCACTGAAAAATTAAACACATTTATGTAGAATTTCCATTTTTATTATATTAGTTCAAGCTACCCATGAGCAATAAATATTTTTTTTGGTAATTATTTAGGTATGACTTCATTTGTATAAAAATGCTTTATAATTATAGATTGTCTTGACAGGTATACACCCAAATATTTTATTTTGTCTACAGTTATTTTAAGTGGAATTTCTCTTTCTCTTTCTGCTTGACTAGTAACGTGGAAATGTTGATGATTTGTGTGGGTTTATTTTATACTTTGCAACTTTGCTAAAGCTATTAATTGTTTCATGTAAATTTTTTTATTCTCTAAAATTCTCTAATTGTACCATTGCATCATCTTCAAAGAATGATAGTTTTATCTCCTCATTGACTAATTCCTTTAATTTATTTTTCTTTTCTTATTGCTAAAGCCAATATTTCTAATATAATATTGAATAATATCTCTCTAATCTTCACACCAGTGTGTGATGCTCTTACCAGATGAGAACTCATGAAGCAGATATTGCTATTTGTCACTGATTCAGTCATAACTATGACTTTGTGTGGGGTTCCTATGTCATGGCCTATACTGACACAGACTGCAGTGGAGGGCATACCACTCTCAATATAATATTTCCTAGAAAATTGTATCACTCTATACTGTTTTTGAATACTGTCTCTCCAAAATTTGTTTTGAGGCATTATTTAAAGTTGTTTGGAGGGAAATTTGGGCAAGCTCAGGTGAGTCTCTTGCCTTTTTCTCATAATTTTTTCAAGTTTATTCTTTGTCTTTTTCATCCTGTTTACAACTAAAAGTTTTCCACTGAATGCTGAACTTATTTTTGTTAGTTACAATCCAATAATTCAACAAGCACTTATTAGACAGTTATTTTTAATGATATTTAGCTACACATTGGGGATGGAAAGAAAAAAAAAGCACAATAAAGTTTACATTTTTATGATGGGAGGGAAAGTGCAAGGATTCATCATGTGTAGAACAGACAAAAGGAAGGAAAGAAGCTTTTGTAAAATATCTGCTATGTGCCAATCATATCATTCAGCCTTCATAAGAACTCTGGAATATAAATATTATTATTACCTCCATTTTATAGTTGAAAAAACTAATGTAGATAAAGATTCAGAGAGAGATAAAAGTTTACTTAACAATAAGTGTCAGAGATAAGATTTGGACTTTGGCTCTTTCTGAATTCAGACCCATTGTGCTATCTGGCATATAATCAAGACAAATAAACAGAGTGTAATTTGAATAAAGAGCACTTACTATTTTGAAAAGAAAAACTTCCTACAAGAAGTAGCAGGTAAACCGACTCTTAAAAGAAGAACTCTTTCCACCCCCACCCCCGTATCTAGTTCTTTCTGTACAGTTTTTCTGGCCTTCATCTTTTGGATTCTATCCAAGTTCTCTCATTTCTATGTTTTACAAAAGTGTCCTTAACAAGTTTTTGTATCTGATACAAATGGTTGGATGGATAATGGGCAAAATTGGGTTTTAAGTAAAGAAGCTCATTTAGTAGGAAGAAGTATATTCTGGTTGAAGGTCGCAGTCACTGGAACCAGAAATAGTTTTAGGGACATAGACAAGATATGAAAAATTAGCACTTTGCCATACCTTTCTGTATAATCATGAAAGTCTCAGATATCCTATTTTCTTATGTTTGCTTTCTAATCTCTGTGAAGATATTTTTGCCAAAGATATGCACATCACTTGGTGAGACTTATGCAGTCAAGTGTCTTCTGCTTTAATAAGACATGCTTCTGCCTACCTTTGATTCCTCAGCTAGCCTCTAGCAATACATCTCACAGTCTTTAACAATATTTTTTGTCATTCTAAGAAGACAAGAAGCTGTCAGCTCCAGGGATTCCTGAGCTGTGACTGCAAAAGTTCCTTGCTTATTAGTATGCCTCTGCCAGTGATGCTGTACTTTAGCTTTGTGGTCAAAGGCTACTGAAGGATGGGATTAGTTTTTCTTTTCAGTATCAGGGAAGACTGTGTCTCTGGGAGGTCAAACACATCATATTTTGCTTTAAGAATAGAGGTCTTTTATTGGGGGAAAAAGAACAGCAAGATCTGTCCAGGAAGGCAGAGATATCTGTCAGTCCACGCAAGAAACTGATGTTTAATACATTTCATATGAGCCTGTTGGCCAATTTCATTAACAAATGCCCTAGTGGACTACTTATGCATGGTAAATTTTGCTATAAGTTCAGAAAAAAGCACTCTTCCATTTCCTGTCTTGCCACCCATTTTTAATGTTAAATGAAGGACAAGAATTTTACTGGTCATATAAGGATTCAAAATGATTTGATGGAAAGAACCCTAACTTTGGAGTCTAAATATTTTTTAATGTCCCTTGTAACTTGGCTCTTTGTCAACTTTCAACCACAGGCAATGCACTTTAACTCTCTTGCCCAACTAAAAAATGGGAAAATAAAAGGTCTGTTGTCTTAATCACAAGACTGTTTTGAGAATTAAATGATATAATGTAGGAAAGGTATTTCTTTAATTTGATTCAGATCAATAAACATTTCTTAAATACCTACTGTTTCAAATACTGAGGATGAAATAAATAAAATAAATAGATTATAATGGCCTCTCTAAAAAAAGTTAAATTTTGTAGGTGAAACAAAATATGTGTATAGCTCTCTCGCTCTCTCCCTCTCTCTCGCTCTCTTTCTCCCTCCCTCCCTCCATGTGTGCATATGATAGTTGTAGATATAAATAGAGAGATAAATAAATAGATAGATAAACATAGATACCTACATATAGATATCTATTTATATGTGTTTGTGAGAGAGATCGAGAGACAGAGAGAAAAGGAGGGAACAAGGGAGAGAGGAGAGAGAAAGAGAGAGATAATAGCTTAGATGTAGGTGATAGATGAAGATAGATGACAGATAAGATAGAAAATAGACTAGATAGGTGGATAGATGATAGATAGATATGTATATATCTGCATACTTAGCTTTTTTCATGCAATTTAATTCATATAGGGAACTCCTGATAAGGAAACTTCCTCTGAGGAGTTAAATCACCACCTGCTCTGAAACAAGTCTTACAGAGATGCTTGGGGCTGTCAGTGTTTGTATTCCCTAAGCACTCACTATTTATAAGATACTATACTAAATGGTAGAGATCTAAAGGAAGTAGAAAGAAGATATATGTGGAAGTTGATAAATTGATTTTAAAGATAAAATTGATTTTAAAAATTGGTGACAAATTGTATATGGGAAGGTGAGAGAGATTAAAGAATAAAGACTGATATCTAGGTTTAGGGCCTATATCAAAATATATAGGAATATATATTCAAAATAATAGCAAAGTTTCAAGATGCGGAGAAAAGAGAAAATGAGTTTGGTTTTAGACATGTGGAATTTCATATTCCTACAGATCATTAAATTTGTGATGTTTAATAAGCAGTTGAGGATGTGATATGCTGAGAGGTCAGCAGAGGATTTAGGACTGAATAAGTATATTTGACAATCATCAGCACAGAAATAATCATTGAATTCATGGAAGCTGATGAGATCATTGAGTGAAAAGGCAGAAAGGGAGAAGAGAGGAGTGCTACTTAAACCTACTTCTTCCTTATTCAAAGATTCATTACCTAGCTATAAATCCATCATGATTTATGGTAAACAAACAAAATAAAGTAAAGATAATTTCTGCAGGAATTTCTTAAACCAATGCAGATTACCATCTTGGAGTATCAGAAAATGTCTTGAGTAGGAAACAACAGTGGAGCTCAGTTTTGAAGGAAATAGTAGTCCAATTATCCTCTATTTGTGCTTATTAGCATGTTGATAAAATAATTTGAGATGTTATGAATATAGAGTTTAACATATAGTCACTGTTCTTATAGAATTTAGTATCCCATAAGATAGAAAGTAATATTCACAGAGATCTAAAATATATTATAGCAATATTATAATATTATATTAGTTATTTTATATTACAACTGCTTGTCTGTTTAAAAAGAGTACCAATAACACCACGGGGTGATGTTTGGACTCATTCATGAATTGGATTTAAATGAGACTGAGTTGCATAAATTTGTCAACATCACTGTTTCAGAGTCATCAAAGTACAGTGACAAAAATGAAAGTCAAGATGGCTTGAAATGACCTAAGATGACTTTAGCATGTTTGATGTCTGACAAAATTTTAGGTGGTCCATGGCTCCTGCTTCAGCTGTCTTCATAACTATTGAAATAAATCATTTCCATCCAACCATTTTCATTCATCTCATTCATGTGATGGAGAAGTCATCACATTTCTGGGTAGACAAACTTTAACTCATTGATGGGTTTGATGTCTGTAAATTACTCTTAATTTTGTCTAGTCCATCTGCTAAGATGATTGACCTGGGTAAAAACTTATTGCAGTCACAGAGAGTTGGGTGAAAGGTGGACACAAAAGCTGAAAAGAAGCCTTAAAAAGGATTCAATAGGGGCAGCTAGGTGGCGCAGTGGATAGAGCACCAGCCCTGAAGTCAGGAGGACCTGAGTTCAAATCTGGTCTCAGACACGGAACAGCTGTGTGACCCTGGGCAAGACACTTAACCCCAATTGCCTCAGCAAAAAGCAAAAAAATAAAATAAATAAATAAAAAATAATATTAAAAAAAAGGATTCAATAAGCCCTTATCTCAGAGATGCTAGTCCTCCACAAACACCCTGTACTGTCATAAAATAAATATATTAGAGAGAAAAGCAAGGAAGTGATCTAGAAAAAGCATAAGTGAAATCTTTGGAAGAACAGGTAACCTACATATGATTGCAGAAAAGCAAAGGACATTAAGAAAGTGACCATGAGGGAGATGGCATTTCAATTAAGTAATGAATAGGAGTAAGGAGGCTTAATCAAGAACTCCAAGAACTTTCCAGCACAGATCTTCCTTTTTTTTTTTT
>JAJPUD010012948.1:33141-46741 GCA_023553655.1 Myrmecobius fasciatus
AAAATTTGTAACGGAAAGCTATGTAAGGGTTATTGTTGAAGAATTACCCACACATATGTTATGCAAATAAAATAAAAATTTAAAATAAAAAAAAAATTGCATGCTGATTCTGTCCCTTCTCATTTTACTTCATTTGCAAAATTTAAGAACATGTCCCTTGTACTAAAACCAAGTCACTCATGTAAAATAGCACAGGGTTAAGATCTGTGGCAATTGATTGGAGATATACTTTCAAATTGACATAACATGATAAATTAATAGATTTTCAGTCTGCCTATTCAACAAGCTTTGCATTTACATTTTACACATAGACATTCAGTCACTTTTCAGATCAGTGAATTTTCCTTATTTAGATTTTTTTTCTTTAATATTGGTGACTTGTTTTGCTTTTCTAGATCATCCTTCACTTTAGCATATTTGTAATGAATGTGTTGTTCATTCTCATTTATTTGACTAAACTTGGCATTATAGATTTAAATTTTAACTATTAAGTCTTTTATTTCTCCTTTGCAGGATGTACATTCCCCTCCTCTGATGTCTTTAAAAATTCTCATTTTTCTCCTTAATCATAGTAAAATATTTTCATGTGGTTCCTGAGTTACCATGGGTTCCATTTTTAACCATTTATTGCTTCATTTGTTTTTGATTTAGAGATTTCTTGCAATCTTTTAGATAGGCTGGTGTCCATTTTGTCAACTAATTTTAGAATTTTGTCTATCCTCATAATCTAGATTTTTAGCTGGATTTCCTTTCTATTGAAACCTATAGTGCTTTTGGATATTTTTTCTTCTTATATTCTACTGTAACTTGATTAATGAGCTTGTTTTCTGTCTTATTTGGAGAAATCGTATTCCTGGGAATTTAACAACAAAGCCCTCTCAGCAACTTCCCATTTACTTTTTGCTAACCTTGTTCAGTGACAGATAGATTCTGTGGTTACAGAAATGGATAGTTTATTTCAGTTCCCACTACTTCAAACGTTTTATGTGCATACAATTAATCCCCTGAGCTAAGTCTCTTCATCTTTTAATTCTTTACTGAAATTGAATAAATACTGAAAATATTTGCTGTTTTTTGAAAGAGGTAGATAATCCATGCAAAGTCTCTGAAAATTTTTCGTTGCTTAATGTAGGGACAATCCCTCTTGTTATAATGCCTTTTCTTTAAATAAATTCACTGAGTCAGTATCCACTCATTTTCATAACTGCATGGCGGTTTAAAATTCAAAAGTGGTTTGAATATACAATCTCATGGGAAATTATAAAATAGGTACCAAAACACAAACCCATATATTGGTTTACCAATGTGTTCTCTTACATTTAATGACTTAGACACTACAGAAGCATTTAACTAATAGTCAGATTAACTTTTACAATGAAATATTTAATTTAATGGCATATCAAGAAAAAATGTAAATGTTTCTTCTAGGACCACCTTGGGGGAGAATTATCTCCTTTTCACCCTTATTGTTAAGAAATGAATTAGGCGGGGCAGCTAGGTGGCTCAGTGGATAGAGCACCAGCCATGAAGTCAGGAGGATCTGAGTTCAAATCTGGCCTCAGACACTTAACATTCCCTAGCTGTGTGACCCTGGGCAAGTCACTTAACCCCAAATGCCTCAGCAAAAAGAAAAAAAAAAAAGAAATGAATTAGGCTTAAAATGTATCTCAGTTCTTAGAGAATGTTGTGCCATACAGTGCCCATTATAATTCCCCCCCTTCCTCAGGCTAGTTTCCCAGAACTTTGCTTCTCAGGCCTTCTCTTCTGCTCTAGGAACCTAAATTCTGTCCTACACAAATATCAAGTATTTATCCTATAAACCTAAATTCCAATGTGCCATAGTACAGATGTCCATATCTGAGATTTCATTATCTGTACCTAGAATTGAAAATTGCAAACAAAATCCTCAATCTTCTTTTTCAGTCCTAAGAGAAGAGAATGATGGTCCATTATTCATACAGCTTTCACCTTGGTAACCCTGCTATAAGAGAATGAGTATTTTTTCCCTTTTTTGAGGCAATTGGGGTTAAATGATCTGCCCAGAGCCGCAAAGCTAGTAAGTGTTAAGTGTTTGAGACCATATTTGAATTCAAGTCCTCCTGATTTCAGGAGCTGTGCTCTATCACTGACCCAAATGAATGAGTAACTCCCTCAATGCCACCAGACAGAGATAACTGTGTCACATTAATGTAGATTTAAATATATGCAAGGAGCTCCAGAAATCTTATACAATTGAGAGAATCTCTTATCTCTATCATTGGTTTATGTCTTCATTGTCTACTCCCAATTTCAGGGTTCCATACCTTCCAGTTTTATATAATCACTAAAGAGTTAGACTACCTTTTACAAATGAGTATTTGCTTCAAAAGTATAGAAAGAAAAAAATCAAGAATTCTCTCAACATTTCAAGGTCACAATACACAGACACACACATCCTTAATCCTTGAATAGAAAAGGAATTAGATTCTTAGCTCAACTTAATTTCTATATAACATTAGTATCATCATATTAAAAGTTTAAACTCCCCTTGGGACTATGTCTTGGCTTAGAATCAGGAACTTATTTTCTCAGGGCTTCTATATTTGGATGGGTACATCTGACTTGAATCCTTAGTTCTAAGGTTCCCATGCCTCTGTTTCCAGATCCAGTACTTTTACTCTTCAAACCTATAATTGAAAATGACAAAGACCAGAAGCAAAAGGGTTTTTTTGTTTGTTTTTTGTTTTTGTTTTCATGGCCACTTAGCAAAGATGGTAATCCTTTCCCTACTCAGTTTGTTAAATGGTACCCTGTTTTAAGTGAATAACTTCACCCCTGTATTTTAACAGGAATAAAAAAGTGATTGTGCCTTCTTGTGTATGTTGTTGATCTTGTGTGTTTGTGTTGGAAAAGATTGTTCCCACCCATGTGGTAATCTAACACAGGATGTCTTCTCTCAGATAAGGTGCCTAGTATTTCCCATGTTGATAGCTCCATTAGAGGTGAAATGAGCATGTTCCAAAACCCCATTTTCTAGATGTTAAAAAACAGTCCCTATAAAATACATTTTAAAATATTCTAAAAATGAAAGTTAAGTTCACTGAACAAAAGCCTTTCACATTGCTTTTTCATCCATATTTTTCTTTTGGAAAATTGTGATGAGATGCATTTTTTTTTAATACTAAGGTTCTTATCCCTCATGATCTTTAAAAGATCACAAAGTGGCTCAGTGATTAAATGTTAGGTCATTCAGTAAACTTGGATACATTTAATGTGATACAAATGATTAGAAACCATCAAAGACTTCCTTTTTGCCTCTGTCTCTTCACTTATCTTTGGTTCAACAATATATCAGTTATCGTGTTACTTTTTCTCTATTCTTTGCAGGTCAAGTATTTTCTTTGGCAGAATAAAAAAAAGATGAAGAAGAAAAATGAGTTGAATAGCTACATGCACCTTTTTCCATTATCTGTTACTTTTACTTGCCATTGTCAGAGAGATTTAGCATGCCAGAAGTAACTATGGCAACCTAGAAGACTTTTGCTCATAGTTCACAGGACTCAAGGCATTGATTTTGGCAATGAAGACACTGGGAGCAAAGAATAATTGAGAATCAATCTTCATTGAACTCTATGGAAAAATGAGGCATGTTGAGCATCAGAGTGATGTTCTGCAATCTCTGGATGACTACTGGAGTCATGTAATTACCGTCATAGAGGATGAAAACCACAATTAAATGATCTCTTTTTCTTCTAAGAGACATCTAAACGTTGATGGACAGGTCCATGCTCCATTCAGCTACCAAAGTGATTTCCCAAAATCTCAATTCTAAATATCTCACTTCTTCCCTTTTTCGCTATTACTTCCAACATTAAATATAAAATCTTCCCTTGATATTCAAATCTCTTCATACTCTAGCACTCCTCTCATCTACACATTCTTTTTATACCTTATATCCCTTCATGTATTTTTCATTCTGGTAACCTTAGACTGCTTGCTGTTTTCTGAATAAAATGCTCTGTATCTTGATTCAAGGTATTTTCATTTCATGTCACTCATATGTAGAATTAAAGTTCAAATAAAAATCAATGTTCTAGAGAAAACGTTTTTCCAATACCTCTTTTCTTCTAGTGTCTTTATTCTGTTGATTGTTTAATATTTTTCCTCTATAGAACTTGTTTATACATAGCTCTTCGTGTATTAAATTTTGAGTTCCCCAGATCCAACCATTCTGGAGAGCAATTTGGAGCTATGCTCAAAAAGTTATCAAACAGGGGCAGCTAGGTGGCGCAGTGGATAGAGCACCAGCCCTGAAGTCAGGAGGACCTGAGTTCAAATCTGGTCTCAGACACGTAACAGCTGTGTGACCCTGGGCAAGTCACTTAACCCCAATTGCCTCAGCAAAAAATAAATAAATAAAGTAAAAAAAAAAAAAAGTTATCAAACAGTGCATACCCTTTGACCCAGCAGTGTTTCTACTGGGCCTATATCCCAAAGAGATTTTTAAAGGAGGGAAAGGGACCCACATGTGCAGAAATGTTTGTGGCAGCCCTTTTTGTAGTGGCAAGAAACTGGAAATTGAAAAGATGCCCATCAATTGGAGAATGGCTGAATAAATTATGGTATATGAATGTTATGGAATATTATTGTTCTGTAAGAAATGACCAACAGGAGGATTTCAGAGAGGATTGGAGAGACTTGCATGAACTGATGCTGAGTGAAATCAGCAGAACCAGGAGAACATTATACACAGCAACAAGACTATACGATGATCAATTTTGATGGACATGGTTCTCTTCAACAATGATGTGATTCAAACCAGTTGTGCTGCGATGAAGATAGTCATATACATCCAGAGAGAGGCCTGTGGGAACTGAGAGTGAACCACAACACAGCATTTTAATGCTTTCTGTGAATATTTCCATGCATTCTGTTTTCCTTCTTAGGTTGTTTTTTTCTTCTTATCTTTCTAGATCTGGTGTTTCTTGTGCAGTAAGATAACTGTATAGATATGTATACATGTATTGTATTTGTCATATAATTTATCCTACCTAGCATGTATTAGATTACCTGTCATCTAGGGGTGGGGGGTGGGGGGAAGGAAAGGAAAAGCTTGGGAAAAAAGTTTTTTTGCAAAGGTCAAAAAAAAAATTTAAAAAAAAATAAATAAATAAATTTTGAGTTCCCCAAGAATAGAGACTTTGTGTACCTGGCGATTAACCATAGTACTTCTCATATAGTAAGTATTTACTAAATACTTCTAAGTACTGGGCCCACAAAGAAAGACAGCTCAAAAAGCCCTTGTTCTCAAACAGATCATATTGTAATGGAAGGAGACAATTTACAAATGGAAAGAGAAAAGGGTTGGAAGAAAATGCATGGGGAAATGCAGATACTACTGAGCTGGGTTCCCTCTTTAGATTTTGGTTCTAAGAATAAAAGTTCCTGCCTTCAATCAAGGGGAACTGGGGGTCTCAAAAATAGGGAGATTGTTGCCATATGGGAATTCCAGGGCTGATATGATTTATCAGAATGAAGAACTATAGCTGAACAGTAAGTGAACAAGGAAGAATGTGAATCCAAATGCTCCAGTTCTAAAGTTTATTCTTTTGCATTGTACATTACTACCCATCCCTAAGTTTCAAAACCATCTTTTACATAGAATGTAATCATTGCTACTTTCCAGTTTCAGTAAGGGAAGACTGGATAATAGCAATACAAGCAGTCATTGTGTGAAAAAGTTGTTTTGTGACACTTAAAAAAGAGAAATAAGAGTTAATGGAATTGGTTTGAAAGTGTGGGGAATGTAGGGAGAAATATAATAAAAAGATTTCTTGGAAAAACTGGCTTAACACATATATAAAGAAATATTCTAAAGAGAATTCTATGACAAATGATTATAGAGAGGGACCCTTAAGAGTGATGGTTTGAAAAAATTAAAGAAAGCATTTTCCTATCATTATGACTAGGGAAAAAATAGAGAAAAATAAAATTGTGAGACATTATTTTGCATTTAAATACTTTAAACTTTAGTGCTTGAAGTTAAGAAACATTTCTTTAAATAGATTTCTTTTATTATGAATGAAATATCTGGTGGAACTGTTTCTAGAAGTAAAGAGAAGTCTACTTCAATTAGAGTGATACTAAAAAAAATATTCACATAAATTTTATGGCAAATAAAATATTGTGATTGCTTTAAAAGTTATTTTTAGTAAGGAGTACACTGATATTTTTATAGCTTGTAATTTAGTATTCTCTTAATCATAACACACATGCAGTGAACATTCATATACACATACAAATAAAGATATAAATAAAATTTATGTATATGTGCATATATACATGTCCATACACATACATATATCTACATATATATATGGGAAGTAAGGATTTCAGATTAGTAAACGATTAGCATTTAATAAAATTGGATGGAGGCTCTGAATTATTTGATTAAATAATGAAATAAATATAGAAGTTCAATTATTAAAGAAAAATATGCAAAATATGGCTCCTATGTTTTCTTAGGACTCAGGATTATTAAACTGTTTGAATAAGGAAAGTAGCATAATAAAATAGGACCTATGAGTTATCTTTGTTTGATCCTGGATCATCAAGAAAAACAATTTTGCTTTATAGGAATCGTGGGATTTTGCAGATAGATTTTCTTTCCAACTCTATTATGCTTTTTTTTAGTCACCATTTTACCTTGCCATCATATCAAGCTATCATCAACTGTATGTTTTTTTTTTCCTTTTATACCCAATCTGACAAAAAGGCTAAGCTAAATACATCACCTCCACATGATTATCTTTCAATCATTTTGCAACCACTTGCAGTTGGGCTTCCAGCTCCAAGACTCTATGGGAAGTGCTCTTTTTAAGGTTAAAAACAGTATCTGAAGTTCTAAATCCATTGAACTTTTCTCAGTTCTTTTGTACATCACTAAATGTGTGATGTTAAACTTTTGGACTTTGTTTTCTCTTAAACTCTTATTTAAACTCTCTCAGTATCATTCGTGTTGTTGTTGTTGATGTTGTTTTTCTTCTTGTTGTTCTTATTCTTCCTTCTCTTCTTCCTCTTCCTCTTCTTCTTCTTCTTTCACTTTTCTGCATATTGAGATATTTTCCATGTTCCATCCTTAATCATGAATAAATAGCTTTATTGGAGGCTTTGTACTGAGCACTTTCCTCTTCAACCTCTATTTGTCTCTTGATAATCTCATAGGTTGTTATCATTTTAATTATATTCCTGTATCTGACTATCAAATCTATATTTCTTGTCCTTTTATCTACCTTAAGTTATAGGTCATATTTATATTAATTCTGCTTTGCCCCACAACTCCTTGGGAATGATAATTATATTATTACCATGTATGAAATCACCTGGATATTGAACTCTGCACAATATTGATTTTTTTCCCTGTAGAAAGAAATGTTTTTAATGGGGACGATGTAGCATATAGGCTAGAGGGGGAAATATTAACTCAAAAACAAGCATATAAAATCAGTGAAAATTGAAATCTGTCAAAGATATGTACTATCAGGGGAAGTTCCTAGCTCTGTACAAACACAGAAATTTATCAAAAGTGACTTTTATATAATGAAAATAGAGTCCTAAACAATAATCTCCCCCAAAGTCTAAGATATACAGTTATTTCTTAAAAGGGACTGGTAATGAATTACTTCTTTGGACCCAATTTGATATACCTTATTATGAAGTCAAAAGATCTTATTTGTCAATTCCCATTAGAAAGGTATAAGAATGAGGGATTTTTTTTTGAGGAGGCAAAAATTCCCCCCCTCCTTCACTTGTAAGTAAAATATCTTTTTTATTCTGGCATGACTTTTTGCCCATTTAGAAGTGATGGAGCTTGTAAACTCCTTACTTTTCAATTTAGCCAAAGACAACAAAAGAAGCAGAAAAATCAAATTTTGAGCATGGATAAGGAGTTGCTTTCCTCTTGAGGATTAAAAGGATAGACAATGGAGGGGGGGATATGGCATATAAGTCAAGTATAAATCCCTCTCAAACTTGACTGAATCCCTAACTGTGCTTTTCAGTCAATTATACCACATGCTTTCAATCAACTGTTTGTTTTCTTTGAAAGAAATGAGTCCAATCGTCAAATTGTTGTCCCCTATAACTTCGTAGCATTATAGATTTACAACTGCAAGAGACTTTAGAAGCTATCTACTAAAATTCAATTGTACCTCATTCCTAACTTTGCAAGAAAAAGATTCAATTTTGCATTTATAATGTCCTTTTCCATTAATGAATAGAATCCTCAATGATTTTCCATAGAACACTGAACTGTGATTGAGAAAAAACTAAAAGACAAATTTGCTTCAGATATTTACTAGCTCTGATGATATGCAATTCAATTAACCTCTTGAAGTCGCATTGTATTTATCTGTTATCTGTAAAATTAAATGCTAATAATACCCCATGACAATCACAAGAATCTAATGAGAACCTAGATATGCAATGTATGTTAAACCTAAAATGGTGTAAGAATAACATATTGCCTATAAATTGTTTATTTTTTAGTAAATTTAATTATTTTAATACATGTTACTTTATCAATCAGATTCAGTGAATCAGAGCAAAAGGGGAAAATCAATGGAAAGATAATAAAAATGAAATTTTAAAAAAAGAAGATGTAAACATAAGATTATTGGCTTACATTCAGTTTCAGTTCTTTTTCTGGATTCATATGGCATTTTCTATCCAAAGTCAATTGGGATTGCTTTGGATCACTGAATCACTGAGAAGAACAATTTATTCCTGGTTCTACTTTTTTCCCTCAGCATCAGTTCATGTAAATCTTTGCAGGACTTTCTAAAAGCAGCTTGTTAATCATTTTTATAGAACGATAATTTTCCATTACCTTCATATAGCACAACTTGTTCAACCCATTCCCCAAATGATGAGCATCCACAAATTTTCCAAATTTTTGCTACCACAAAAAAGCTACTATAAACATTTTTCCTTATGTGAATCCTTTTTCCTCCTTCATGATTTCCTTGTCATACAGACCCAAAAGTTGCAATAGTGGGTCAAAGGGTATGCACAGTTTTATTGCCTTTTGGACATAGTCCCAAATTGCTCTCCATCATGGTGGAATCTTTTCACACTTCCATCAGCAATGCATTAGTGTCCCAGTTTCCCTACATATCTTCCAGTATGTATCATTATATTTTCCTATCATCTTAGCCAATTTGAAAGAGGTGAGGTTGTACCTCAGAGTTATTTTAATTTGCATTTCACTAATCAATAGTGATTTAGAGCATTTTTTCATATATCTATAGGTGGTTTTAATTCTATTATCTAAAAATTGTCTATTTATATATTTTGACCATTTATCAGTTGATGAATGACTTGTATTCTTATAAATTTGACAAGAGTTCCTTATATATTTTAGAAATGAGACCTTTTTCAGGAATATTGGCTGTAAAGATGTTTTCCTAACTTTGTACTTTCCTTTTAATCTTGTTTCTGCTGGTTTTATTTGTGCAAAAAAATATTTTATTTCATGTAATCAAAGATCAGATAGGAAAATTATCCTTTGCTCTCCTAATTTGGTTATGTTATCATCCTTTATGCTCAAATTATGTATCCATTCTAACCTTATTTTGGTATGGGGTGTGTGATGTAGGTTTAGACCAAGTTTCTGGCATTATTTTCCATTTTTTCAGCAATTTTTGCAAAACAATGAATTCTTATTCCAGAAGCTGGAATTTAGGGTTTATCAATTACCAGGTTAATATAGGTCTTGATTATTGTGTTGTGTTTATCTAATCTAATTCCACTTATCCACCACTCTATTTCTTTTTTAGCATATCTTTATATTAAAGCTTTTATTTATAAAACAAATGCATGTATAATTTTTCAACATTAACTCTTGCAGAATCTTGTGTTCCAATTTTATCCCTCCTTTCCCACAACCCCTCCCCTAGATGGCAAGTAATTTAAATGTTAAACATAGTAAAATATATATGTTAAATCCAATATATGCATACATGTTTATTCAATTATCTTGCTGCACAAGAAAAATCATATCAAAAAGGTAAAACATGAAAAAGAAAATAAAATGCAAGTGAACCCCAGCAAAAAGGAGTGAAAATGCTATGTTGTGATCCATACTCAGTTCCTACAGTCCTCTCTCTGGGTATAGATGATCCTCTTCATCATAAGATCATTGGAACTGACCTGAACCATCTCATTGCTGGAAAGAGCCATGTCCATCAGAATTGATCATCATATAATCTTCTTGTTGGAATGTACAATAATTTCCTGGCTCTGCTCATTTCACTTAGCATCAGTTCATGTAACTCTCTCTAGGCCTCTCTGAAATCATCCTACAAATCGTTCTTATAGAACAATAACATTTCATAAAATTCGTAAGCCATAAATTATTCAACCACCTTCCAACCTTTGGGCATCCACTCAGTTTCTAGTTCCTTGCCACTACAAAAAGGGCTACCATAAACATTTTTGCACATGAGGGTCCCTTTCCTTCCTTCAAGATCTCTTTGGAACATAAGGCCAGTAGAAACACTGCTGGCTTAAAGAGTATGCATAGTTTGATCGTCTTTTGGGCATAGTTCCAAATTGCTCTCCAGAACGGTTGGATCAATTCACAAATCTACCAAAAATGTATTAGTGTCTAAATTTTCCCACATTCCTTTCAACATTCTTTGAAGCCAATCTGAGAGATATGAAGTACTTCAGAATTGTCTTAATTTGCATTTCTCTGTTGAATAATGATTTAGAGCATCTTTCATATGACTAGAAATGGTTTGAATTTCTTCATTTGAAAATTTTCTGTTCATATTCTTTTACCATTTATCACTTGAAGAATGGCTTCAATTCTTTTTTTAAGCTTTTTATTTGTATAACATATGTATGGGTAGTTCCCCAACCTTGATCTTTACAAAGCTTTCCAATTCAAATTTTACCCCCAGTTCCCTCCCTTCCCCCAGATGGCAGGAAGTCCACTACATGTTAATAATGTTGAAATGCTTGAGAAGTTATGCAAGAAAAATCCTATCTACAAGAAAAAAAAAGAATCAGAGAAAGGCAACACAATGCAAGCAAATGTCAATAGAGATCATGAAAATGTTACGTTGTGGTCCATATTTCATGTCCCTCTTTCTGGGTGTATATGGTATTCTTCAGTGAACAACTGGAACTGGTTTGAGACAATTCTTTATTGCAGAGAGCCATGTCCATCAGAATTGATCATCATGTAATACTGTTGTTGCTGTGTATGATGATCTCCTGAGTCTGCTCATTTCACTCAGCATCAGTTCATGCAAGTCTCTCCAGGCCTCTCTGAAATCGTCCTGCTGGTCGTTTCTTACAGAACAATAATATTCCATAACATTCATATACCATAATTTATTCAGCCACTCTCCAATTGATGGGCATCCCTTCAGGTTCCAGTTTCTAGCCACTACAAAAAGGGCTGCCACAAACATTCTTGCACATGTGGGTCCCTTTCCCTCCTCTAAGATCTCTTTGGGATATAGGCCCAGTAGAAACACTGCTGCGTCAAAGGGTATGCACAGTTTGACAACTTTTTGAGCATAGCTCCAAATTGCCTTCCAGAATGGTTGGATCCGTTCACAGTTCCACCAACAATGTATTAGTGTCCCAGCCCTCCCACATCCCCTCCAACATTCATCGTTATCTTTTCCTGTCATTTTAGCCAATCTGACAGGTGTGTAGTGGTATCTCAGAGTTGTTTTAATTTGCATTTCTCTGATCAATAGTGATTTGGAGCAACTTTTCATATGACCAGAGATGGTTTTAATTTCATCATCTGAAAATTGTCTGTTCATATCCCTTGACCATTTATCTATGGAAGAGTGGCTTGAATAAGAATGGCTTCAATTCTGATAAATTTGAGTGGATTCTCTATGTATTTTAGAAATGAGAACTTTATCAGAACCTTTGTATGTAAAAATGTTTTTCCAGTTTATTGCTTCCCTTCTAATATGCATTAGTCTGGTTTATGTAAAAACTTTTTAATTTAGTATAATCAAAATTATCAATTTTTTATTCAATAATGAACTCCGGTTCTTCTTTGGCCACAAATTCTTTCCTTCTCCACAGATCTTAGAAGTAAACTATTCTTTGTTCTTCTAATTTCCTTATAATATTACTCGTTCTGTCTAAATCACACCACTCTATTTATTAGCCAGTATAAATGGCTTTGATGATTGCTGTTTTACAATAGTCGTTTAGGTTTCCTATTGCTAAGCCACCACCTTTGTATTTTTTGTTATTTCTCTTGATATTCTTTATCTTTTGTTCCTCCAGAAGAATTTTGTTATTGATTTTTCAAGTTCTATAAAATATTTTGGCAGATTGATTGGTATGGCATTGAAAAAAATGAATTAATTTAGACAGAATTGTCATTTGTATTATCTTAGCTCAGCCTAGCCATGAGCAATTGTTATTTTTCTAATTGTTTAGATCTGACTTTATTTGTGTTAGAAGTGTTTTATATTTGTGTTCACATTGTTCTTGGCTTTGTCTTGGAAATAGCATATCACTAAATTTTCACATCATTATCATTATCACATTGTTTGTATTGATTGAGGGAATTTTCTCAGGTATGAATACCTAAGGATATCAAAGGCCAACATATTATCATTATTATTTTCACAGGTGTTTTATATGAAAAAAAAAGTTTTGCTTGCTCATAGAGTGAATTTGTGACCTGTTGGAATCCATGCCCACATTCTTTACTTTGGAACAATTTGAGGAAGGAAATACATCTTGTATTCTCTAATTTAAAGAGCTCAAAGTTCCTGGTAGCTGCCTATGAAATTAAAGATTGATGATCTGAGAAAGCTAAATCACAACATCTCTTAACATTTTCCCTATATTTTGCCTACACTCTGGTGTCTAGTTTAGGAAATGGATTGAAAAAGTTTTCTACTAACACTACTTTTTCAGTTTAATATCATTTTCATTAGAATTTAAAGAATACAGACACATATATCATTACCACCTCTTGTCCACTTCAACCATGTAGGATACCTCCTATTTCTAAATTTCAAACTGCGATGTAGGAAACAAAATCCCTTTTACTGATATCATTTTCAGAACCAAATATTTATTTAAAAATCTTCCTTTGGCTTCTGAAGCTCTGTCTTTTAAGGGAAAAGAAATAAGCATGCATGTAGGATCTACTATGTGCCCTGCATTGTGCTGAAATCATTTTATAAATATCTCTCATTTGGGGGCAGAGCCAAGATGGCTAACTGCAGACAGCCTTCTCTGTGAACTCCTGGGACCTTCCCTCAGACCAAGACAAAGTGAGCCTTAGAATTGTTTTTTGAGTGAGGGCCCCGACACACATTTGGACTACAACACACTTCTATCAGAAATCTACCTTGAAAGAACTCAGGAGAAGGTTAGCCTCAGGGGAAATCGGCCACTGGTTACACTCAGACTCCAGCCGGGGCAGAAGTCAGGCCTGCGATAGAGGAGTGGATTTTAGGCACCCAGGAAGCCCCTGGGAGACACCTGGGCCACTTTGCTCTGCTTGCGGGCAGGTGTTTTGGCAGATCTGCCTTTGGTAAAGGGTGGATCGAGAGCAGCTGAAAAC
>JAJPUD010012949.1:2067-46734 GCA_023553655.1 Myrmecobius fasciatus
TTCTTTCTTTCTTTCTTTCTTTCTTTCTTTCTTTCTTTCTTTCTTTCTTTCTTTCTTTCTTTCTTTCTTTCTTTCTTTCTTTCTTTCTTTGCAGAGGCAATTGGGGTTAAGTGACTTGCTCAGGGTCACACAGTTAGGAAGTGTTAAGTGTCTGAGGCTAGATTTGAACTCAGGTCTGCTTTACTTCAGGGCTGGTGCTCTATTCATTGTGCCACCTAGCTGCCCCTATTTTCTTCTTTAAGATCAGGAAACTGAAGTAAACATAAATTTAAGCTCACACAGCTAATATGTCTCTGAGACTGGAATATAATTTGGATTTCTTCACATAGATAATTGAGATTGATTTGAAACTGGTAAATGACTGGACCCATAAAAAGAAGTCATGAATTTTAGATATCTTTTTGTAAGGATGTTTCCAATGGCAAGTACCCCAGGGATTTGCATGTGGCCCTGGGCTGTTTAACATTTGTATCAGTACATTTTATGAAGACATGATAGTCTCCATATCATATTTGCAGATTACACAGAGCTGGGAAGAGTAGTTGCCTTGATAACTATACCATCACATCTTTATAAAATATTACCAATGTTACATAGCCCTGGGCCAAGCACAAATCTCTGGAGTGTCTCCACTGGGATTTCATGAGGATCTTGACAGCTTAGAACATTGGACCAAATCGAACAAAATAGAATTTAACAAACTTATAGTATTTCATTTGAATTTAAAAATCCAACCTCATAAGGTCAGAGAAGGCTGGTTAGATAGCAGTTTATTTTAAAAAAATGTCATGGGTTTTATTTAGGTCAGTCAGATATGATCTAATGTGCTTTTGGCTACATTGAGAAGTATGTCTTCCAGGAATTGGGAGATGCGAGTCCTTTACTTCTCATGGGTCAAAACCCGTGTGGAGTCTTGTGTTCATTTTTGGGTATCCTAGTTTGGGATTTATATTGGGCCCTGTCCAGAGATTTTTCAGAGGGGATCAACCGAGATGAAGACAAATCTTGAATTTAAGTCATGTGATGGTCAGTTGAAGGAATAGGGGATATGTAGCCCCTAGGTATATAGAGTACATAGGAGTCACAGGAGAGAATGTGTTCAAGTACTTGAAGAAAACAAAGCAGACTTGTTCTATTTGAAGGCTGAGTTTAGAATGGGGAGCAGTTAGATGGATTGAGGCAAATTGAGATTTGGAATTAAGAAAGACTTCAAGCTTTCCAGAGGGACAGCAAGCTGTTGGAGGAATTAATTGGTCCACCATGCTGGATGTCTTCAAGTGGAGGTAGGGCAACCAATTGTCAGGGAGCTCAATGTGGGATTCTTCATTTACGGGTTGGATTGGCTGCACCCCTAATTTCAAATTATTCTCCGTTGAGCATAATAGCATAGGTCAGTTTCTTATGGTTCCTAATAGAAAAAAAGGTCTTGAAGGCAAGTTTTGACGAAGAAATTAGGAAAGTGGGTTGTGTTGGGTAGGTCCCAGGAAGGAGGTTGGCTTAGGTTACTTAGTTTTAAACTTAATAACTGCTATTAAAAGAACTAATGAAGGGGCAGATAGGTGGCATAGTGGATAGAGCACCAGCCCTGAAGTCAGGAGGACCTGAGTTCAAATCTGACCTCAGACACTTAAGATGTCCTAGCTGTATGACCCTGGGCAAGTCACTTAACTCCAACTGCCTCAGCAAAAAAACCCAAAAAACCTAATGAAAATCAAGGGGCAGAGAGTTACATGCTGTCCTCTCCACTCCCCACCTCCTGCTAGCCCTTAATGAAATGAAGTAGAACCTTTAATAAATAGCAAACAAGGGGCAGCTAGGTGGCGCGGGGCAGCTAGGTGGCGCAGTGGATAGAGCACCAGCCGTGAAGTCAGGAGGACCTGAGTTCAAATCGGTCTCAGACACGTAACAGCTGTGTGACCCTGGGCAAGTCACTTAACCCCAATTGCCTCAGCAAAAAAGCAATAAATAAATAAACAAATAAATAAATAAATAAATAGCAAACAATAGCTTTGGGCACAGTGTCCCCTTCTAGGCTGACTTTTACCATCTTTGGCCTTGTTTTCTAAAATATGTAAATTTTAAAAAATTATAATATCAATAGAAACTAAAATAAACTCATGAAACCAGGGCAGACTTTTCCCTTAAATTTCATTTTTAATAAATTCCATTCAGCAAGCATTTATGACATACCTACTGCATACATAACAAGTAGTTAGGTATGTGCCTGGCCCTGGGGTACAAAGAGAACCTGGAAACAGCTCTTTCCACCCTTGGTGCTTAATGTTCTCCTTGGGGAATATGGTCTTTGCATAGCTAAATTAATAACAATGTAATTTAAGGAAAGAGAAGACTAATCACTGGGAGAGGCTTTTCATGGGTATTAGTAAATGAGCTAAGGAAATAGGGAAAGTGAGGGAGTGTATTCCAGTCACGGGGACAGCCTGTGCTAGGCTGGGAAGCCAAAGAGAAATGCTGAGCTCAGGAAACTGGCAGCACAGAAAGTGCTTGAGAAGTGATGGGAGTGAAATGTAAGCTGTTAGGCTGAGACCTCGCTCTGAAAGACTGGAAGTGCTAAGTTAGGCCATTATTTCCTAGGACAGTAGGGAGCCACTGAAGACAATTGTGGTAGCAGTGGAATGGCAACTAGATTGGCTAGGGGAGAGCCTGTGCTCACGGGGAAAGGCCAGTGGAAGGATGATGGTGGGCTAAATCCTGGAGATTCAGTTGCATTCAGGTTGGCCCAAGAGCCTTCCCAGGGCCCCTGCTGTACTGGGGGCTAGGAGAATGACCCCCGGGAGAGAGCAGCTCCTGGAGATAGATAATTCAGTGTGGCAGAATCCGGTAGACTTGACTATTGGTTGGCTATGGGGTTGGGGAGGGTTAGGCAAGTTCATAAGCTTGTGAACCTGGGGGTGGTTTAGAAGAAGGGGGGCTTTGAGGGAGAAGTTGGGGTCTGGCAGGACTCCAAGGAGGCTGGGGAAGCTGCTGCTTTTGTTGTATGTGGGCTTTCTGGCCTGCCTGAGGTGCTTCTGACCTTTCTGTGCTTTGGGTGCAGCCCATTGCCAGCTGGGAACCCAGAGGAGCACCTTGTGCCCACAGATGTGGGCACAGAGAAGGTTCCTTCATTGGCAAGGAGCTGGTGTGCCCACAGAGGTAGAAGAAACTGTGAAGTCCGTGCCTTTCCATCTCCCCTCATCCCAACCCTCACAGGCTTGAACTCTTTGATCAGATTGTTTCTAACTAAGGCACAATCTCCAAAGTGCTCCATTCCTGGAGCCATGGCCCAGGCCCCAAGTGCCTCCCCAGGTACAAGACCTGCTTGGGGGAGGGACTCTGCTGCTTCCAGACTCTATGACATGACTCCTAAGGGGCGCCAGAGCCCTCGGTGGGTGACTCTGGGCCAGCCACATGACCTTTGTTTGCTGTAAAACAGAAATGCTGACAGTGCAACTTCCCAGGGTGCTTGTGAAGATCCAGGTAGATCAGATCATATTTGTGCAAGCCTTAAAGCACCCCAAAAATACTCCCTCTGGTTGTTATTTATCCTATGTCTGTACATGTCAGCCACTCTGAATCTCTGTTTCCTCCTCAGGAAGGAAGTGGAGGAGGACAATTATACTTGGCCTTTACCTCCAAGTAACAAGTAAATCCCCAAAGCACTTTTAAAAATGTGATTTCTCATTTCCATATTTATTATCATTACACCTTGTTAGAGAAATAGGTATCAGATAGAATTATCCCAGCATTCTAGGGCATCTTTCAAGGCAAAAATGGAGGCTTTTCCTTGTAACTGGTTTTTCCTTGACAGTTACATTTTGAGTTTTTGATTCTCATTGGAGCTTGGAATAACAGTGTCCCTATTAAACCATTCTGTCCATTGGACATTAAATCATACTTGATTTATCTGTTATCGTCGACCGAAATCCTTTCTGTCAAATTAGAGTTTTTGTTAAATTTTTCCTGGACTGTTTTCTTTTCCTCGAGAGTTATGATTTTGTTTTGGAGGCTCCTTGAGGCTATTTTCTGCCATTTTCCCTTCCTATTTTCCTGACTGAGAACAAGAATTGGTCTTCAGAGATAGGGAGCTTTCAAAGAGCAAACATAGTTCTGCCAACCACATGTGACTGAAAAAAAAAGCTTGGTGTACAAGCTGGGGGCCTTTGATCCTTTCAGGGACAGTTTGGTCCCAGTTGATTAGATTTGGGCAGAACATGGCTTTTTGACAACAGAAGAAGGAAATCTCCATTTTGCTTCTTGCCTTTTTATTTCTTCAATTCAGCAAGCACTGATCAAGAGCCTAATGAATGAATAAAGGGCAGACACTGGTTAGCAGAGGGGATGCAAAAACAGAATAGTTCTTGTCCACAAGGAACTTCTATTTTAGGGGCATGGTGGGAGGGAGGAGGAAGCAAGATGTTGGGCAAATGTAATACGAAATGTGTACTAAGTGACTTCAGAGGAGGTGGATGCTAGTATCTGGGATGGTCCAGTTGGGTTTCCTCTGGGAGCAGAGCTTGGAAGTTAGCTTTGCACTCAGGGTCCTAACAAGTCAGAGGTGGATTGGTATAGATGTGAAAGTGAGTAGACTCAGCTGTTCTCTGTCTGCTGATGAGCTGGGGGCCATGGAATCATGACAGCATAGTTCTGGAAAGGCACCCCCAGAAACCTCCTGTATCTGGTTTTTGGGCCCTGTCTCCCTCACACAAGCCATTTGCTCGATGTCTCAGGCATTAGGTTGTTGGCTGTGTTCTATGGTCCTCAGGTGTGTGATGCCTTCTTGTTAGCAATTCAGTCTGCATGTGCTCTGGGTCTCAGCTTACTCATTTTGCACACAAAGTTTGATGAGATAAATGACACCATTTGTCAGGGACAATGACTTTAACAGGGTGAGAAGAAACCATTTGCCTCATTTTTCAGGCAGGGACAGATATAATTATTTTAAAGAAATGGATAACATTTCCCATTTGCACCCCAGGAAAGGAGATTTCACATACATTCTCAAGCTGCTTGATCTTTGGAAAGATTGGCTAAGAGAAATCCTAGTGGAATGGAACAGCCAGAGGAACTGAGTGTGAATCTCAGCTCAGCCTCTGGCTTACCTTAACTGGGAAAGAGTCTTTGTAGGACTTAAAAGTGATCAAAAAGATACTTCACCACATGGTTTTGAAGAAAGGGCTTTGCCAACCTTCAAGTATGACATAAACTCTTTTTAGCTTTTTTGCTCCTTTTAACCATTTCCAAATAAAATCTTTCATTTAGATTGCTTGACTAGTCGACAAGTCAAGCAGCATTTATTAAATTCCTACTATATGCCAAGCTTTGTGTCAGCCTTGAGGATATAAAGGCAAAACAAAACCACCCCTTGCTTTCCAGATGCTCAAAGTCTAGTTGCTCCAGGTGTCCTGCCCCTTCCTTCTCAAGTGGGGCAGCTTTGGGCCTGTGGCTCTGGTGCTCCCCAGAAAGGAGGGATCCTGTCCCCTCTGCCAGCAAATGACATATAACTCAAGAGCAGTTGATGCTACTTGCCCTCTTTTCTCCACTGTCCAAGCAACCTGGTAACCATGGCTCCATCCCCATTGGTGAGTTTCTTTTGGGTCTTCCATCTTCTGAAGGGCAGCCTGCCTTTATTCCTCTCCTGGCCCTGTTCCTGACTTCCTCAACTTTGAAACCATGCCTGCCTTCATTAGTATGAGAGCATTTCTTCCTTGAGAGCAACAATTTTCTTTCTTTTTGCTTGTATTTATATCCCTGGTACTTAGGGCAGTGCCTGATACATAGTAAGGGCTTAATAAATGCATATTTCATTCAGAATGGGCACAAATAATAATGCTACTAGAAATGTAAAGTGTCACTCAAATATTGGCATGTCAGGCTGTGTTTTATACTGTCAGAGGAGACATTATTGGTATGATTTTATTTTTGAAAATTTATTTGTATGTGTTTTCTTATTTTGAGCTATTAGAAAATCACAATTTCTGTTGAAGTCTCATTGTACCCTACTTAGAGGCCTTTTTCTTTGCTAAGTCTATCTTTTCAGGTTGAAAAGTTGAGGGTTTTATCTGAATTTTACTGAAATTTCAGACCATCTCTCTTGAATTGACTCTACTTCCACCTGAGCTTGACCATTTTGGGGATTAATTTGGGCTCGAAAAACAAAATTATGGCCATATGGTTCAGTAGCAGCTTCAGGTACAATCCTGAATGGGCAATAAAGGGAATAAAACTTCAAAATGCAGCATCTGCCTCTCAGTATCATTATTCTTTTTATATTTTCCATTGATCAGAGGAGAAATGAGAAATAAGGTCAGCAGAGAAAATTTAGTAACAGTGGTCTTGGCCTCTTTGTGCAGTACTCCAGGGGAAAAAATGTTTAGCTGTGACTCTAGATTGACTTTCCTAGGGCAAGGCTGGCCACGTTATGCCCTTAGGGTCCTAGGGCCTCCCAAGGATACTGTAATGCCATTGGTTCAAGTCCCCATTCCTTCTCCCCATTCTTTTTTTCCCCCCTTAAAAAATGTAATTATTTATTTTTAGTGCACATTGCTTTATGAATCATGTTGGGAGAGAAAAAATAGAACAAAAGGGAAAAACCATGAGAAAGATAAACAAAAAAGAAGTGAACATAGCATGTTTTGATTTATATTCCGTCTCCATAGTTCTTTTTCTGGATGCAGATGGCATGTTTTATTCAAAGTCAATTGGGATTGCTTTGAATTACTGAAGCGCTGAGAAGAGCCAAGTCTTTGATAGTTGATCATCGCACATTCTTGCTGTTATTATGTACAATGTATTCTTGGTTCTACTTGTTTCACTCAGTGTCAGTTCATATACATCTTTCCAGGCCTTTCAAAAACCAGTTAGTCCATCATTTTTTATAGAACAATAATATTCTATTACATTCATATACCACAACTTATTCAGCCATTCCCCAATTGATGGGTATCTACTCATTTTCCAATTCTTTGATACACAAAAAGAGCTGCTACAAATATTTTTGCACACGTAGATGCTTTTCCCTTCTTTATGATTTCCTTGATACTGTTCCCACTCTTACCCATTAGTAATTAGCCTACCAGTTTCATTTTTAAGCCATTAACAATCATAACTTTTACAAAGCACTATTTACTATGAAGAAAATGTCACAAACATGTTTCCTCACACCTAGGGGCTCACTGGCCCCTCTTTCCCCTCAGTCCCTGGGGAGAGTGGGTTCAGACTTAGAGCTGTTTCTCCAGAAAGGTTCTCAGGCCTGGCAGTATGTGCCAAGCTGGATGGATGAATGAGTTTGCCTCTGGTCCTGCTTGCTGTCTGGCAGCTTGGTTCTCACTGTTGGTCTCTGGAAAATCACTGGCTCATTCTATAGGAAGCACCAGTGAAGCACCTACTAAGTGCCAGGCCTTGTGCTAAGTGCTGGAGATACAGGAGGAGGCAGTAAACTCTTAGGGTTCTGTGTCAACTCTTGGGTCAAATATAAAATGCTCTGTTTGACATTCAAAGCCCTTACTAGCCTACCCCATCTTTCTAATCTTCTTACACTTCCCTCTACAGACTCTTCTTTCCAGTGCTATGAATAAGACATCCCATCTCTCAGCTTTTTTCTTGTTCTTTGATTCTTTTTGTGACTTTGAGTGCCTGTAACTTGACTAAGCTCTTGTCTCTCATCCCTTCTAATTTTAACTAATATTGTTAGAATCACCTACTTGATACACAAAAGATATTGTGAATCTATGTGGCCCATTCACGTGGAGCCTAGGAGGGATGAGAGTGCATGACCATGAAAAGCCTAGCATTGATCATCCCTCCCTTCTGGCTCTGAGATGCCTGGGAAGGTGGGGGGTCTATTGGGTTTTTAGACTGAGAGAGTGTAGAAGTCTCACCACAGTAGCTATGGAGGTAGGTAAGTAGATAGCACTTGTGGTGTGCCAGGGATTGTACTAAATGCTGGGGATACAAATGTGAGCAAATGATCCATGCTAATGGGGTAGAAGAAAAAACACATAAAGGATTTGATCATGGATGTGGCCCAGAAGTTCTGTCCAGGGGCAGAGTCCAACTTGGTGGAGAAGGATGAAGGGGGTGACCTGTTATTGCACCAGTTGTGAGAAAGGCAGATAAGGAAAGACATTGATTGGGAGAATTTCTGTGAGTCAAAGACTTCATCCATTGGTTTCATCCATTGTTCTGATTGACTTTGCTTTCTTGGGGAACAAACCTGGGCTAACCAAATTGCAAACATGTTTTTAACAAGATCGTCTTTTATGCCATCATATATAACATGATGCAACCATAGGCATGCCTTTTTTTTTTCCAGTAGCATTTTATTTTTCTGATTACATTTAAATTATAGTTTTCAATATTCATTTTTGTAAGATTTTGGGTGCCAGACTTTTTCTCCCTTCCTTCCTTCCCCTCTCCCTCCCTAAGATGCAAGCAATCTGATATAGGTTTTACATGTGAAATCTTTTAAAATATATTTCCATATCATGTTGCGTAAGAAAAATCAGAACAAAAGGGGAAAAAAAACCTACAAAAAGGAAAAAATAATTCCCCCCCAAAATGGTAGAAATACTATCTATGCTTCAATCCACATTCAGTCTCCATAGTCTCTCTTTGGATGCAAGTGGTATTTTCCATCTGGAGTTGATGTAAGTCTTAAGAGGCTTTTCTGAAATCATCCTGTTCATCATTTCTTATAAAAATAATAATACTCTATTACATTCATACACCATAAATTATTCAGCTATTCTCCAACTGATGGGTATCCACTCAATTTCCAGTTCCTTGCCACCACAAAAGGGCTACTACAAACATTTTTGCACATGTGGGTCCTTCTTCCTCCTCTATGATCTCTTTTAGGATATAGGCCCAGTAGAGACACTGCTGGATCAAAGGGAATGCACATTTTGATAGCCTTTTGGGCAGAGTTCTATTTTGCTTTCCAGAATAATGATTGGATCAGTTCAGAACTCTACCAACAATGTATTAATGCCTCAGGTTTTCCACATCCCTTCCAATTTTTATTGCTGTCTTTTCCTGTCATCTTAACCAATCTGAGAGGTATGAAGTGGTATCTCAGAGTTGTCTTAATTTGCATTTCTCAATCAATAATGATTGAGAGCATTTTTTTTTTCATGACTAAAGATGGCTTTAATTTCTTTATCTAAAAATTGGCTGTTCATATCCTTTGAGTATGTATCAGTTGGGGAATGACTTGTAATATAAATTTGCATGCCCTTTTCTCTTGCCCTTCAGGTAATCTGTATTTTTGACTCATAGAATCACAGAATCTCAGAGTTTGAAGGGAGCTCAAAGGCCATGTAGTCCAACCTGTAAGTCCTCAAAAGCCCCCTCTACGACATGCCTGACAGTGGTTGGGCTATTCTCAGTGATCTTTTCGAGATGGTGACGAATGAAAGAAGTGTCACAGGATTGGGGAAGAGCAAACACCCTGCTCTTCCAAAAAGGAAAGCGAATGGAATAGGCCAGTGAGTTTGACTTCAATTCCTTGTCAAATTCTATTAGACGAATGATTAAATCATAAAGTGGACCTACCAGCCTAGTAGGCTTCATCCTGAGTAGGACTGACAGGGTAACTTACCTTGTGGCAGAACTAGCTGATCAAAGCATTCTTGCAGGCTCACACTTACTGCTTATGGAAAGGATGGGGGGGGCAGGGGGAAGACACACAGACAGACAGATACACACAGAGCTAGATACAGAGAGAGAGAGGGAAGGAGGGAGGGAGGGAGGGGGAGAGAGAGGACAGAAGGAGAGAGAGAGACAGAGAAGGACAGAGAGAGGAGAGAGAAGTCCAGTTTGTTTAGGGAGGTATAAAGCAGGTTTAGTGACATAAGCATTCATGATTTTTTGTCACTGTGGAGGGAGGGTTGGACTGCTTCAGGGGTGATTGGCCAAGACTCTGTCCTGGGCTCCAGGCTACTATTTAATATCTTTATCTTTATTGATGGCTTGGAGAAAGGTCTGGAGGGTGTGCTCATCAAATCTACAGATAGCCAAAAGCTAGGAATGTGAGCTGATCCACTGGATAGATAACTTGAGTCTGGGCCCACTGTCTCATCTTGACAGGTGAGAACTCTGGACTGCAATAAACAACATGGAACTGAAGAGGGACAGGGGTAAATAAAGCCTTATGGATCTGGGATAAAAACAGTAGTTTCACCAGTAAAAGTTGGAGGAGGCGGGACTAGAGAGCAGAGTTTCTGGGCAGGAGGAGTTAATGGCTTGTGAGCTGAGTATGAGACAGTGTGGTCGGATCTTGGGCTGCCCTAAAGTCCTGAGGGAAAGAGATGACAGTCAATAGTAAACAGTTATTAAGCACCTGCCATGGGCCTGGCACTGGGCCAAGTGCCTAGAATGCACATACAAAGAGAAAAGACAGTCCCTGCTGGAAAGAAGCTTATGGTCCAACTGGGGAGAAGACCCATAAAAGGAGGCTGGAGAGGGGAGGGGAAGCTGGAGAAGTGAATCTAAGAAGGTGCAGAGGAGGGCAGCTGGAAACAAGTGAGCTACGGGAGCTGTGGATCTCTTAAGTGGAGGCTGAGTTCATGGCTCCACCCTCCAGGCCAGGGGCAGAGGGTGGTGATGAGGGAGGGGCTGCTGAGCTCTTACAGGTCCTGAGGCTGTTCTAATAAGGAGCTGGGGGGGCGGGGGCAGTCAGGAAGAAAATCCAAGGTGGGGTTTGATGAGAAGTGGGGAGTCCAGGAGAGGCTGCTGAGCTCTTACAGGATGCTGAGGTTATTCCAATAAGGAGCTGAGGGGGCATTCAGGAAGAGATCCCAAGGGGGTGCAGCCTGATAAGAAGTGGGAGTGATAATCCCACTGTCTTTTCTGGGGTTGTTATTCCCAAGAATTTTGTAGTTTGCTTGTGATGCCCCAGTGTCCAGGGAAGGGCAGTCAGGGTGGGGAAGGGTACCTTGTGTTCATACTATATTGTTCCTTCCAGTCAAAGAAACTAGTGATGATTAGACTGGAGAAGAGAAGACGGGAGATATGGCAGGTGTCTTCAAAGGCCTTATACGTAAGAGGGATTAGGTTTATCATCCTTGTGTCAGGGACAGAATAGGAGCAGTGATTGCAGATGCAGTTAAGGTGGATGTAGGTTTGATACAGGACTGCTTCCTACCAGAGTGGAAGTGTGGAAGAGTCTTGGGGGAGGCATCTCAAACGAGATGATATATGTAAAGGACTTTGTAAATCTGAAATCAATAGAGCAATAGTGTGTTCTCTCTCTCTCGCTTCCTCCTCCCACTTTCTCTCACCTCCCCTCTCTCTTTCTCTCTCTCACCCCTCCATTCCCTCTTTCTCTTGAGTTCCCTTTCACTTGAGTTCTTGAAGCAAGAGCAGGATGACCATTTATTAGAAATTGTTGATGTTTTTTAGAGACCACTTGACCTAAATGGCCTCTAAAATTCTTTCTGCCTCTGTGATTTTGTGGGTTTATGAAGTGGTCACCCTTCCTTCACTTGAAGACCTCACAGCCAGGGAGAAATCTTGACTTGTCCCAGATTTGGAGGTGGACAATAGTTCAGCAGTCTGTCCTTAATGGTTCCTTAGAAGTGGTCATTCTACCCCGTTCTTGAAACTTCTGGGCATGGGGTGTGTTTCATTAGTTAAAAATTGCTTGTGTTAAACTTAAGTATTTTTCCTTTTTGTTTTTCAGTCAAGGAGGTTGGAGAGAAATCTTTCACTGAGTGAATGAATACTCTCACAAAATCACCCAAATGTTCCTTTGCCTGAGGACAGGATTTCATCTTTGAAACAAGAAGTTTCTCCGGAAGGTACGAGAAGTTCATTTAGCCTCCCATGATTAGTTGCGTTGTTGTATATAGCTCACCATGCCAGGACCCTGGCACGCCAGACCTTAGCAGTGCTGCTGCCTACATCAGTGACATTTTGGAAAATTACAGCTAGATTGATGTCTTTTTGGCCACGTTGGGCTTGATCCTATGAAGCACTGACCATCTTGGAGAAGCAGCAGAATGTGGTGGCTCCATAGCCTTAGAAGAGTTGCTTTGGATGTCTCCAGCCAGGTCACCTTGGGCATGGAGTCACTTCACTTTCCTGAGCCCCCCTTCCTCAGGCTTGTTCTGCCAACCACATGATGCTATTCAGGGGAGAGTACTTGACAGGTCTTAAAGTGCTTCAGGAGGAGGAATCGGCTACTTATCTCACTCAGTGTTGTTTAGTCCAATTTGTGAATTTGACTTATGGCTTATTTTCTGGGGTATCTGAAAACCCTACTTAATAATTAAAAACATCTTGGTAAACTGAGGTGAGGCTGAGACAGTCTCTGGCTAGGCAAGCTTCAAAGCAGCCTGGGCATTGTTCTAGTGGGGCATTTGGAATCATAGGCCTTTTTTTCCCCTTAGTTTCCCCCCCCTCTCAAACAGTTTCCAGGAAGGTAGAACCAGATAGTTAAGTAGCATTCATTTATTAAGATGGATGTGCAAAGAAGCAAAATCAACTCCGTCCTCTAGGAGCTTACACTCTAATGGGAGAGGCGACATGTGCATACCTATGTACATGCAAGACACATAGAGAGTAAATAACAGGTAATCCCAGAGAAAAGAGGTGCTCTAAACATTTGGGGGGGCTGGGAATAGCTTCTTGTGTGTCACAAGTGACATTTGGGTCAGGTTTTGAAGGAAAGAGGCAGAGTGAAGGACAGAACTCTAGGCATGGGGTCCATAGGGCAGAGGTGAGAAAAGAATGGAGAGGAGAGGACCCTATGCTTATGTTATCTGGGGAATAATGTTGTCACGGGAAGCTCATGGAAAGCTTATGGACCCAAATTTGTGTGGGCTTGGGCAATGAGGAGCATATTATCACCTTATTTTTAGCATAGACCAGATCTCATTTGGCTATTTGTGACCTGCCTTTAGAGTTCTTACTGAGGTAATGATAGAGAGCTGCTTATGTAGTCCATATTGTCAATATCTGTCTTGACATGAATTCCTTCTCTTTGGGAACACAAAACTAAAGCCAAAGATTTTAAAGAATACACTCTTTTGAATGTAGAAAAATTGGGATGCTACTGCATTGTTGGTGGAGTTGTAAACTGCTCCAGCCATTGTGGAGAGTGATTTAGAACTATGCCCAAAGGGCTATAAAACTGCATATGCTTTGATCCAGCAATACCACTATTAGATCTGTATCCCAAAGAGATTTAAACAAAAGAAAAGGACATCTATGGACAAAAATATTTATAGCACCTCTTTTTGTAGAGATAGAGAATTGGAAATTGAAGGGATGCCCATCAACTGGAGAAGGACTGGACAAATTGTGGTATAGGATTGTGATGGAATACCACCGTGCTATAAGAAACTATGAACTCTCCTGAACTTCATTCAGTCCTCTTGGTTCAGCCTTCTGGAGTAAGGCAGAGCAAATAAATCTTTTGCTTTTTCCATATGACAACTTTTCAGAACTTGAATATAGCTCACCTGTCCCCCATGTCTTCTCAGAGAGATGGATTGTGAATAGGAGGATGCAGAGTCGGAGACAGAGAGAGAGGAGAGGAGAGGACACATAGAAATAGATGACATACAGAGAGAAGTGGGAGATAGAAAGAAAAGAGTAGAAAATAAAGATGGTTGGGAGGATATCCAGAAAGAGAGGGTTTAACAGAGAGAAATGGGCAATGCAGAGATGGAGTGAATAGAGAAAGATTGGGAGTGGGAAACACATAGAGAGCCCAGAGACACAGTAAAAGCTGGGAGCTAGAGAGAAATAGAGGGATATGGAATTTAAAGAGATATGGAAGACATATGGGGACAGAGAAATGGATATATAGAGAAAAGAGAGGTGAGGAAAGTGAAAGAAGACAGAGGAGAGGGGCACATAGAAAGCAGAAATTGGGGGATACAGAGACATAAGCACAGATGGGGGTTTGGAGAGATGAGAGAAGACACAGAGAGGAGAATAGATAAAGCAGACAGATTGGAGGATGCAGAAAGGTAAGATGAACAGATGGGAGTCCCAAAGAGATGAGAGGACATGGGAATATAGAAAGCAGACAGAATCGGGGTCACAGAGAGATAAAAAAAACATAGGGAGAGAGAATGCAAAATAGAGAATGAGAAACATTGAGAGGCCGGGTGAAAAGATTGTTCCACCTAAAGCCTTCCCTTTATGACAGGTGAGGATAATTAAGCAAGAGACCTTGACCTGCACTGTCTGTACCTGAAAACACAGGCCTCTTTTTGCATCTCTTACTGGTATATTTTTGCCAAGAACTGAGAAGTGTCATTCATCCTTGGTCCCCTACACTCCTGCCTCATCGTTGCATAGATCACAGTTGTTTTCCTTTGTAACTTAATCATTATGTCATTTGTTCTGATTCTGCTCAGTTCTTTCTGCATCAGTTTATAATAATGCTTCCAGCTTTCTTTTTTATTTTTTTCTAAACAATCAAAATCTGCCTTCTCTTCCACCTACTTCTATTCCCTATTTAGTTGAGAAATAAACAAAACCCTTGTTAGAAACATTTAGACTGAAGCAAAACAAATTCTTTTTTTTTTTATTAATACTATTTATTTGCAAAACATATGTATGGGTAATTCCTAAACATTAACCCTCACAAAGCTTTCTGTTACAAATTTTCCCCCCCTACTCCCCACCCCTCTCCTAGATGGCAGGATATCCACTACATGATAATTGTGTTAGAATACTTAAATCGAATATACATTTCACTCAGCATCAGAGCAAAACAAATTCTTAAAACAAATTTTGGACCATGTACAAAAAAATAAATTGTCTCAATATGAACTCTTTGAGTCCATTGCCTCTCTTTCAGGAAGTGGATAGAATGTTTCATCACAAGTTCTTTGGAACTGTGGTTAGTTATTGCATTGATCAATTCCTAATTCTTTCAAAGTTAGGTGTCTTTACCATAATCTTATTATGATTGCTCTCCTGGTTCTGCTTACTTCATTCTGCATCAGTTTAGTCTTGCCAGTTTTCTGAGATCTTCCCTTTCATCATTTCTTAGTACAAAAAGTATTCCATCAGAAACATACTAGGATTTGTTCTGCCATTTCTCATTTAGTAGGACCTTAATTTCCTTTTTTTTTGTTTTTTGTTTTTTGCCACTGCAAAAAGAACTATAAATGTTTTTTAATATCCTCAGAGTTTGTTTTACTTAGGATTAATCCTTTCCTTGATCTACCCTCCCTTTAATTTTAGCCTTTTCCCTTCTCTTTTCTATTTCCTTTTTGAGTGAAGTGTATTTTTGTAGCCAACTGTTTGTGTGCATTTTTCCCTTTTGTGATGACCAGTTCAGATGAGTTTCAATGTTGCCCACTCTCCCCACCAGCTTCTCTTTGTTTATGCTTCTAGTTTTGCATTCTGTTTATGTGAGATAATTTTCTCCATTGTTCTTCTTTTTTCTCTCTCATTCCCCAGTATATACCTCTTTCCCTCCCTTTCTGTTCTTTTAAGATCATAACAACCTAAGCTCCTCTAACTGGACTTTGTGTGTAATTCTTGATGAAAAGGTTCTAAGGGGACACATATCATTTCTTTTTATTAGAATGTAAACAGTTAATTCTTGATTAATCTCTTAATATTGTATACTTATGTTTATCTTTTTATGTTTCTCTTGACTCCTGTAGACTATTTCAAAATTTTTATATGATTCTCATCTTTTTATTAGGGATGCTTGGAAGTTCCTCTATTTCAATAAAGATCCATTTCCCTTCTCTACGGGATTATACAGGTTTTTTTTTTTGTTTGTTTTTGTTTTTGTTTTTAAGGAAGTCATTCTTGATTGTAAGCTATATCTTTTGCTTTTCTGAAATACTATATTCCGAGCTCTGTGCTCTTTTATATTAGTAGTTACTAAAAAATTCTTAGCTCCTTGCTTGAATTCTTTCTTTCTAGCTGTTGGCAATACTTTTTCTTTGACCTGGAAACTCTGGATTTTGATTATATTGTTCCTTATAGTTTTCATCTGGGGATTCTTTCAGGAGGGGACCAATAGATTCTATTTTTATGATGCATTTTGGTTCTATGAAATCTGGGCAGTTTTATTTTTTAAAATACGATAATCTCCCCTTCTCCAACTTCAATCTAGTCATGGCCCTCCAGGATACATCTGGGACCTCCATTCTGTACAATCTCTCCCTGAACCCTAGAATAGGATTCCTGACCATACTTATTCCCAGTTCTGCAGATCTCTCTGTACGTCTCCTCATGTTGATCTGGTCTGGAAATGTGACTCGCTGTGAGTCACTTTTTCTTGAATTTTCTTATCACAATTTGTTCTGATGAATTTTTTAGATCTGTTTGGAGGTGGCAGTGGGGAGGAGGGGGGAAGCTCTCTATTACTTTCTGCTACTCTTCTATCTTGGCTTCTCGTTAAGTCTTTGGTAGTTTGATTAATATAGCATTGAATCTGTAAATCAATTTAGGTAGTATCATTTTTATTATAGTCATGGGTCAGTCAAGCAATTAATCTCTCCAATTTTGTGTCTTTTTTCTGTATTGTAGTTATATTCATAAAATTCTTGCATTTGTCTTGGTAAATAAATCCAAGCAATTTATATAGATCATAGGGTTTTTTTTGGGGGGGGGGCACTTATGAAAGACAATTTTTTTAACATTTACTTGAAAATTGAGTTCCAAATTCTTTCCCTCACTCCCTTCTTTCCCCCCACCGCCCATTGAAGTTCTACATGTGAAATCATGCAAAATATATTTCTGCATGAGTCATGTTGCAAAAATAAGACAAAACAATGAAAAGCAAAAAACATAAAGGAAATGAAAAAGTATGTTTCAGTTTTGTAACCAGAGATCAATTGCCCTGTCTCTGGAGATGGAGAACATTTTTCATCACAGGTCCTTTAGAATTATCTTGATTTGAGCAGCTAAATCTTTCACATTTGAGTATTGTTACAATATTGCTGTTACTGCATACAGTATTCTCTTGAGTCTTCTCACTTCATTTTGTATCAATTCACGTGAATCTTCCCAGCTTTTTCTGAAACCATTCTGCTTATCAATTTTTATAATACAATAATATTCCATCACAACGATTTACCACAACTTGTTCAGCCATTTCTTAATTGTTGGGCATTCACTCAACTTCCAATTCTTTGCCACTACAGAAAGAATGGGTATAAATATTTTTGTACATTTAGGTCTTCCCCCCAACCTGCCTTTTTATTTATTTATTTATTTTTAAAGATATATATATATATATCCCTTTGGGATGCAGACCTACTAATAGTGTTGCTGGGTCTAAGGGTATGCACAATTTTATAACTCTTTGGGTGTAGTTACAAATTGTTTTCCAGAGTGGTTAGACCAGTTTACATCTCTAGCAACAATGCATTAGTGTACCTATTTTTCCTTATCCCTTCCAGTATTTGTCCTTTTCCTTTTCTGTCATGTTAGCCAATCTGATGGATATGTGATGGTACCTTAGAGTTGTTTTAATTTGCATTTCTCTAATCAACAACAATTCAGAGTATTTTTCATGTGATCATAGCTTTGATTTCTTCTGAAAACTGCCTGTTCATAGCCTTTGATCATTTATCAATTGAGGAATGGCTCTTATTTATATAAATTTGGCTCCCTTCTCCCAAGATGTTTGAGAAATGAAGCCTTTATTAGGGAAACTTGCTGTATAAATTGACCCCAGTTTCTTGGGGTCATCCTTCTAATTTTAGCTGCATTGGTTTTGTTGGTGCAAAACATTTTTCATTTTGTGTATTCAGAATTATGGCAGCTGGTGGTGCAGTTAATAGAGCATAGTGCTTGTATGTGTGTGTACTTAAGGTAAGGTCCTTGAGGGTTGGGGCTGTTTCATGTTTGTGTATCCACATGCCTGCTGTCATAGTTTATCATAGAGAAAACATTGTAACAAAGGCTTTTGATTAGTTGATTGATGAGGGATTGGGACTATAGGTGTCCAGGGAAAAGAGCTGTGGTCCAGACAATTCTGTGAGAGCGAATCATAGGGATTCAGAATTCCAGAGATTCTGAGTGGAGCAATCAGTAGTGATAGTCATTTGACTACCCAGATCCAAATCTCACAAATCCCAGTCTACTTCCTGGGCAGAAATGCATAAGGTGACCACTGGAAGATTGGTGGGGCCCAGGCTGGAAAGGACTTTCATCACCAAACAGGAGTTTGTAGTTTCTATCAATAGTGTGTAGAAAGCCCCTGGGGTTTATTGAAGAGGAAGGGAGATGGTGTGGTGTAACCCATTTTGTAGGGATCTCTGTCAGCTGGGTGAAGGATGATGAGGAGAACCTGATGTAGGTTCTTTAGGGGTGGAAAGCAGGGTACTGATGGGAGAGAAGTTCTGAGGGAGGAGTTGTGAGCCTACAGGGTGGAGGCCTTGCAGAAATAGGGAAATTATGAAGAGGAATGGGTTTGGGATCAAAAAAAATAATGAGTTCTCTTTTGGACATCTGTGCCTGCTTTCTGCCTTCTAACTCCCTCATCACCCTTTTAAACCACCTCCATTGTGTCCTGCAGAATTCTGATTTTGTTTGAACTCTCCTCATTCTTTCATTTTCTTACAGTCACAGACACCTGGTTCTCTTGTAAAGATCCTTTTTAGTGTGAGATGAACTTTCATGTCTCTGGACACCCGGTGCCAGGAAGACTGCCACTTCTAGGCTGTTTAGGGATGGTGAGTTACCAGGACCCTGCTCACCCAAATTTGATGTTAGGATAAAATGAGGCACTTATAAGTCAAGAAAGATACAATGACATTTAGGTTCCATAGACTGTCCTTTTTTCTATTTGGAAGCATGTTTTGTCAGCAGGACAGAGTGTGGTGAGTCTTCTGATCTTCAGACATACACTGACTCAGAGGAAAAATATGGGGGAAATTTAGGTGTTTGCTGGATGTCTCTATGTGGATGTCCTTTGAGAATGTTGGGTTGCTGTCCAAAAGTCTGAGATGCTATTGGGCTAAAAGAATGAGCTCTTTGTCTCATGAGAGAAGAAGAGGGATTATAATTAACTCTTATTACCAAATTTCCTACCAATCATGTTGTTCCTTATGCTTCAGTTCTGAAACCAGTCATGTTGCCCCTCATCCCATGTCATCATCCACTTTGTTCTTGTCTTTGTTTTATACTCCCCCAAACTTATGGTAAAAGAAGAGGGATCCTTTTACCTGGATCTTTGATTATTAATGGAGCCAAAATCCATTGACTCATTTATTGAGAAGGCAGTATGGCCCTGCTAATAAATACCATATATTTTGCTTAGAGATTTACCTCAGCTTACCCTTTTGTTAATTACATTTGTAGCACCTTTAACCACCCACTTCCATGTCCTGTCAGTTGCTAAATCTTGGCAATTCTGTCTCTTTAATATCTCTCACATCCGTTTTCTCCCTCAAATTCACACTGCAATCACCCTAGTCCAAACTCTTATTGCTTCTTGCCTGGACTAATGAGATAGCCTCCTAACCATTCTCTCTACCTCAGGTCTCTCCATTTTTAAGCCATCTTCCACGGAGCTATTAAATATATATGTGCATATGTATTGCAGATCTGACTATCACTCCTCTGCATATATACAAATATATATATATATGTATATATATTTATATATGTATATATATACATATATACATATACACACACACATACATACACATGCATGTGTATTGCAGATCTGACTATCATTCCTCTGCTTAAGAGTCTTCAGTTGCCTTTCCCCATGCCCCACCCCTTTGCCTTTAGACTAAAACATAAATTCTGTTTAGTATTTAAAGCACTTCCCAGTGTGGTTCCAGTCTGTCTTTCATGGTTGATCACATGTTAATTTCCCTCTTCTCCGGATGGGAGTCGCTGGTGTGCTGGCCTTGTTACAAGGAAGGAGACTTTAGAGAAAACAGAGAGATGGAGGGCCCAAAGATATGATGACCCTGGCTGTACCATGAGCATCTTATTCTTTCTAGCTGCCTCTTTCTGGTGCATAATAATTAAGGATATCCGGTCATGACCTTTTTTACAATTTCTTCTTGACTTGCCCATTTTTCTCACTTGCAGCCATTCCAAACAAGGGCATCTTGTTACCAAGAAGAAGGTCCTGCTCATCAGAGAGAGGGACCCAGAGCTCTAGGGTCTGGGTGGCCTGGGGTTTATAAGGCTATATTTTAGCCACGCCTCCTTTATTCTATCTTGGCTTCTCCGGCTTGAGGACTTCCTTCAGGCTGCAGCAACTTTTAGCATCCCAGTGGTCTCAGAGGACCAGACTTGTTTAAGAGGCTTTTAGCTCCTTGTCCAGTGTAAAATAGACGCATTCAAGTTGATGTTCTAATGCTTGGCTTTCCTCTGGTTAGGTTGATAACTTTTTGCCTTCTTTAGTGGGCATCAAGAATCTTAGATCATTATTCTGAAAAGTAAATAGAACTGAATTGTAACCAGTCAATTTCTAGGCTTCTTTAGAATTCTGATTCTCTCTTAGCAACAGTCTCTACCACCAGAATGTTCTTTTTGAAAAGACTTTTACCTGGAACTACATGACTCCAGTGCCAACATTTCTCTGTGAAAAATCCCTTCTGGGAGATGCTTAACGTAACCCTAAAAAGCAAGTAATCAAAGCAGGACTTGGAGGCCTCTACATCTGTCTGTTCAATGAAAGGCTAGAAAATGTTGTTGACACCTTAGACTGCTGAAGGTTTTTAGAGAATGTGAGGAGGATCCTTTGGAAGCATTGGTATCATATCAGGTACGTTAGAAATGTGTTCCTGGTCGCTGGGCACCAATGACCAAAAGCCAGTTAATAATCTTACTCAGAAACAGCTGTTTGGCAGTGCTTCCTTTTGTTGGTCGTCAGAAAATCCTCACTCTTTCTAGTGTAAGCACCAAGGTGCTGGAATGTCTGGTTAGCGTAGAATGAAGGATTAATCATAATGAACAGAACTGCTCATCCAAGTAATGAGAGGTGAACACAATGCTTTGATTGGATGAGTTTGATTCTCCGAGCTGTCTCCTCGGTAATTAATTAATGTGGGCACAAGACAAATGACAGACTTAGGCTGATAGAAATATTTGACAGGAGTGAAAGGATAGTCAGCATGTATCCTCCAGAGGATTCTGTATTCTAGCAGGATCTAGTCAAATCCATGGGCAGTGAAATAGGTCTTTGGCTGGACATAGAACAGTGACTTCCAAGGGGCTGACCAGATTCTCTTGTTTAGTTATGGCATTGCTTAAAATAAGAAGATTGTTTTTATCTGGAACTTGGAAATCTTTTTGTTACAAAGATTATAGTTCAACAAAACTCACCAATTTGTACTAATTTGGGTTAAAGATGAATACAAATTAGTGACAAGTATAAATCATAGATTATTTGAAAGGAATTATAGGTTTAATTTTAGTAATTATACTAGCTGAGAGTACAGTAGCAAAAGTTTACACATAGAGAACCCATTCTGATGAATAGAAATTCATTTAAAACTAATATGTTAGTTCTCAATCATGGTTTGAGACTAATCATAAATTCCTTGCTTGCTCTTTTTAAACATGAATTTCAAGCCCCTGAAACAAGTGTCATGTTACATGTTGCTAATGTTGTCCTGTTACCGTTTTAAGCTTGGAAATGAGAGACTGCAAGAAGTTTGGAAATCTGAAGTTGTTTATTTCAGGCCTCAGCAATGGGATTAAGTGTGTGTTCTTTCAGCAAACTGGACTTTTGCTAAATGAGATGTACTTATATTTTCATTTTTATTTAAATGGATCATTTGTTTTAACAGGAAGAAGCTATTTTGTTTCATCTTTGTTTAGAAATGATGGAGAAAGTAATAATTTTCCTATAATCTTGACTGGAAAATTATCATGGGACTTGGAAATATATTTTAAATTTAATTTAATATTCCTGCCACTTTGGATGAGTTAAAACAAAGTCTATTCATTAAATTTTATCAGTGAGGACCATCCCCAAAATGGAATGCTGATTAACTGACAGGGTTCTAGATGAGACTTGGAGGGAGGCAAACTAAGATAGTGCTCTGTACACCAGCATGAGAATGTGGAATAATATGGAAAAGTTGGGAAGGATCCAAAATGCCTTTATGTAATCTCTGGAAAGCTCTGTGATTTCTGCCTTGGATCAGATTGAAAATCTTCTATCTTCCCATTCTGATGGAAATGCTCTCTAAGAGGAAATATGATGGATGTCTCCTTCCTGTCCTTTTTTCTTTTTCTTAATTTTGGAGGTTTATCAGCCTGTTATCTGTCCTTTAAAGCAGATTGATTTCACCCTCACAGATAATGTATAACTGCTAAAGACTCCCAGGAGCTTACGAGCAAATACAGACACATCTTGAAAGGAATCCAATAGTCTATTATCTCCCCTTGCAAGGCAAAAACATTGGAAATGTCTGAACAAATGGTCTTCATCTCCATTCACCTCAGACTTGCACTTTCTAAATACCTCATGACAATTGCAGAAAATTGCAAAGGTCCAAATCTCAGGAAAATCTTGGTTTAAGGTCTGCCTCTGATCTGTATGAGCTGGATGACCATGGCACTATTTCCCCTTTTACTTCATTCCTCACTATCCCCAAAGAACTTGGAGTATAAATGAGCTATTTCTCTCAATGGAGGGATATCACAGGTCTGGCCCAAAAATATTTTCAATCAGGTCTTCTAAGCCTCTTCTGGCACACAAGTTGCCTTTCTTAAAAAGTGGTCACTCAACACCCACAATGTATCTTTCCTTTACCTTTTGGATTATTTGTAATTTTTAGTATTTTGAGATTTTAGTATTCCATTACGATCAACCATAATACATGACCTGGCAAAAAAGTCGTTTGGGATCATTTAAAAGACTGAATTATCCAAATTCAGGACAGGCTGATGACATCTTCCTCTTCAATTCTGAGCTTTTTCTTTAGCCCTTTAAAAAAAATTTTTTTAAAGATATACATATTAATGGACTGATGCACTAGGGCAGATTTGCTTTTTTCTACTTTGTTTTCCTAATGTGGAGGATTAAACCATTCTCTTTTAACAGTACTGTGGATTTCTCTGGGGAGATTGGATAGTACAAGATTTGAGGCAATTGGCACTGCACAGAATACTTTCACAGAATGACTTGTAATAGGGACCCATTGTGTAATCAATGTCTTAGAGAGAGTATAAATTGTAAAAGTGAGTGAGTGACTGAGTGTCAGTGTAGTAGGGGAAAAAAAGACATGGAAGTTATACCAGTGAAAAGGAGTCATTGATGGGACATTTTCAGGCCTCAGGAAGAACACGAATCTTCATCTCCATTTAGCTTCCTTCCTTTTTTATTAGCTTCTTGGCTCTTGGGGCTGTTTCTTATTCCAGATCAAGCCTTAGAGGATCTTGACTCTCTCTGTTGACTCTGCTAACTCTACATCCAGTCTGGTCCCTTTACTCAAATTAGTTGGGCTAAAATTAGTTCAGGTAGCTACTGTTTCCCAGCTGGAAAAGGGCCGGTGCTATTTTGGCACCAGTAGTTTAGAAACAGGTTTGGGCATGAGCCTGGAGGTGACAGAGCAAGCCAGATTGCTAGAGATCATCTCTAGCTTTGGAGTTTTAATATTAGGCGCTGAACATTATAGGAGGAGGGCAGTTCCAAGGGTGTGAGAGTCAAAGACTAAATTAACTATGGGAATTAGTCATAGGTTCAGAAGTAGTCTTTAGTTTCTTTTTTGAAATTAGCTTGAAATATTGCAGCCCCTACAGTTGGGGAGAATACCTAAGAATTTTAGACTGGGTGCTGTGTGGGGATCATATCTAAGTTCAGAATAAGGAAGGGAGAATGGTACAAAATAGCTGTAAGTAGTTAAGCCAACAAGCATTTATTAAGTGCCAGTTGTATGCCAGGTACTGTGTTAAGGTTTGGGGATGTCAAGAAAAGCAAAATCTCAGTCCCTACCTTTGAGTTGATCTCGGAGCAAAGACACTAGGATTGAGGGGGAGAAGGATGGGAGAGCCAGGGGGTAGAGATGCAAAGGAAGAAAATTCCAAACATGGGGAATAACCACTGGAAATACTTGCAAGGGAGTGTATTGTGGGAAGAAGGTCAATAAGGCCAGGGTCATTGGACTATAGACTGTAGTAGTGGGGTGAAGGGAAAGAAGGCCTGAAAGGGAGAAAGGCTTCCGATTGTTAAGTGCTTTAACACTTTAGTCAAATAGAGGCTTTTGTGGTTGATCCTTAGAGGGAGAGAGGAAGGAAGGGAAAGGAGGGAGAGAGAAAGAGATAAGAGAGAGGAAGAGAGTACACGTGTGTGTGTGTGTGTGTGTATGTGCACGCATGCAAAGGAGGTGGTGGTATGGGTTAGGCCTCTGCCTTTGAGAAAGATTACTTTGAAGGATGAATGAAAATTAGTTTGGAGGAGGAGAGCCTCACCACTTAGCCTTAGGGGTGATAGAGGAGGTTATGTAGTATTGGAGGAGAAAAGGGGCCACATGTGAGAGAAAGTGTCAAGAATCAACAGTTGATTGAATCTGAGGGATGTGAAAGGGGAGGGGCTGCAGGTCCCATCCACCTGGAGGATGCTGGTCTAGTCAAAGGAGAGAAGCTAAGAAGACAAAAGGCTTTGGAGGGAAAAGAATGGATTCCATTTTGGGCACATTCAGTCAATGCTGTCTGCAAGGTATCTGGTAGGGAGCTGGCTGTGTGAGACTTCAAGAGATCAAGAGAGAAACTGGGGTGAGCAGCATCTGCACACATGAGAGTGAGATCATCCAGGGAAATACAATAAAGGGAAAAGGGAGGAGAATCCTGAGGTGGACCTATGATCTGAGGGCAGGATCTAAGAGACTCAGCAAGAAGACAGAAGGTAGGGAGGAGGAGAACCAAGAGTGACTCTAGAGAGAGTGATCTGCACAAAGGCCCAGATAAACGAGCACTGAAAATGAGTCATTAGCTTTGCTCATTAAGTGATGCTTGATAACTTTGGGTTGAATGATGAGGTTGGAAGCCAGAGTGCAGAAAGTTCAGCAGAGAGTGAAAGGAAGTAAAACAGAGGCACCAGTTAGAGACTTCCTCAAGGAGTGTAGCCACAAGAAGGAGGAGAGAGATGGTGTGAGGGGAGCCGGGGACAGTGAGGGGAGCATGGGGCAGGACATGGGTGTGTTTGTAGATAATAAAGAAGCTGGAGAAGATGGAATGGGATGGGATGGGATTGTTTGTGCATCGAGAGGGGTTGCCTTGGCAAAGAGAAGGACCACCTCTTTATCTGAGATGGGGGGAAGTTGGAGAAGTTATCTGGTTGATGTAAGATGAGGACAAGAGAAGGAGGAGCTCTTGGCAAATGGCCCCAAATTTTTCAGTAAAACATGAAGCAGGGAGGGAGGGGAACACTGGGAAGTTTGGGCAGGGATAAAAACTTTTGGAAGTGGTGAGCAGGATGAATTGATTAGCAAGATGCCAAAGGACTGCCTTGGTGCAGTGGGGAGGATGAAGGGAAGAATCATGCAAGATCTTTGTGTTGGACCCAGGCTGGCCAATTTTTATGCTTTCCTTCAGCTTTGTTGAACAATATGTTGAGGAAGATATGATGAGGGCAGTAATCCAAGGCTAGGGCTTTGAGGGGCAAGATCAATGTTAAGGATAAGGGGATGATAGTTGAGTGAAGGTGGTTTAGAGTTGACTTGGTTCATTCTAGGATTAGGATGGGGAAGAGAGGAGAATAGAGCCAGGCCCAGGGTGCTGTCTTGGAGGTCACAGTAAGGAAGGTCAGCAGGGTTAGAGACTGGAGGCAGAGGGAAAGGGGGAATAACAGCAGTGTGATTGGAACAAGGAATTTCAGAACTCATGAGCATGGAAGGTGAACTCTGGGAATGATGGTGGGAGGAAGGGTGTGACTGGTACTGGGCTAAGAAAATATGATGGTCCCCTCAAGTCAGAATCCTCCCTGCTCCCTCCCTAGGCTGCATCCAAACTCTTCCTATATGGCTGTCACTCAGAAGCTTCTCCTTTAAAAGTTCTTCATTCAATCCATATTTTCTCCCCTAACAAGACACCGATGACTGGTATCTACTGACCTCCGGGGCACTCCTGCTTACAAGCCTTCTCTGTACTCCAAATCCACCCTTCACCCTGCCTATTCCAGGCAGTCCTCCCTTCAGTTGCCAAGGCAGTTTTCCTAAAAGGCTCCTCTGACTCTGTAGACTCCCATGGCTCCCTATCATTAAAAAAAATAATAATAAAAAGTGTTGCTTGATAGTAACGGAAGGTCATTGAGCAAAGTGATCTTTACTAAATCTGTTTGCCGTCTAAAGCAGTTTCTAGGTTCATTTGGTCTCCTTGTTATGATGATTAATTTTCATTGGTTAAATCTCTTTAGGAAATGATGATAGTCTGAAAGTATATATTCTTTACTGAATGAATGGAAAGGGGAAATGAAATATCTAGGTCAGAACAGCTGTAAAAGAAGAGTTGTAGGGAAGATGGAAAGGTGGGTAGAAGTCAAATTGTGGATGGCCTTGAATGCTGAAATGAGGAATTTCTGTTTTATCTTGGGGCAATATAGAAGTACAGCATGTGACAATAAAGCCCTTCCTGCTTTGTGAATATGGATGAAATAAATTCTCTTCTTTCATTTCCCAGACTGGGGGTTTCATTAATTTCCATTCTAAGTGTGAAGGACTGAGACACTTTGGGCAGGAGGAGGCAATGCAGTACCTGCACTTTGTTCAATTTGTGGAGCATTTAGTTTCCCAGAGATTTGATGTTTTAATTTGATTGAGAAGAGGTTAGAGAAGGACAGTGGTTAGGAAGAGGAGTCCCAGCAAGTAGCTGAAAATTCCTTCAACGGAAAAGGACTTGGCAGGAAAGGGCCTTGGAAATCTTAAGGTCAGCTCTATTTATATAAATAGATATTCCGTATCACATTTTATATAAATATATAAATTATAAACTGTACATTTCATATAATAGAATAAACAAATGTTATATTGTCACATATCATAGAAATAATATTCACATGAAGAATATATTTGCAAATGTTTATATATAACATAATATAGCACATATTTTATATTACAATTATATGTTTATATTATCATTTAAAATATATAACTTATAATATATATTATGATTTTATAGTATATTATGTATACATACACTATACATATATTATATAAACACATATATCCTTTCATTACAGAAAAGAATACCCCAAATAGCATAGCCAAACTATTTTTTCTTCATTATCTCTTTGCCTTTTCCTCTTACAAGTACTGTTTCAAACTAGGATAATGCCAATTCTTTGTACAAAGTGAGTTTCTAAGGGAGTTTTGTCATTCATAATTCCGGCAGTGATGAGAGTAGTAACATAACCTTCCATCCAATTTCCAAATTGAAAGAATGCTTTTTGTTTTTCAAAGTGTTTTTTCATCTATTATTAGCTATTATTTTATTCTCACCAGAGGTCTGTCTAGTGACTTCTTTTGGGGTTGGTGCTTCAGTAGTTTTAAGTGGTAGCAATTCATTCTTGGAAATTTCTGCCTGTGGCATAAAATATGAAGGGGTTAGTAGTTTAGCTTTGAAACACTTGTCTGCTTTACTTTTCCTCAGTTGTTTCCATCATGACCAACTCTCTTGGCAATGATACTGGAGTGATTTGCTTTTCCTTCCCTAGCATATTTTACCGATGAGGAAACTGAGGCAAGCAGGGCCCAGGGACTTGCTCAGAGTCACACAGCTTGTGAGTGTGTGAGGGCAAATTTGAACTTCCAGATTCCAGGCGCGGCGCTCTAACCACTAAGTTACTTAACTGCCCATCTCATACTTTGGGACATGGTTTTCTAACTTGTCCCCAGGAATCACATTCCATTTTCCATATTCCTCATTTTATGTGTAGGATTCCCTGAGAGGATTTGGGGATTAGAGATTTAGAACTAGAAGGGAGTATCGTTTTCAAGGTGAGGAAACGGCCCCAATGAGGTTAAATAATGCCATGCTTGCAGGTTGTGCTTGGCAGAGCCAGGCTTTGAAGCCCACCTTCTGACTCCCATCTGGGGGTCTCTCCATCGTACCACTAGAGGAGGAGAAATAAAATGCCTGCTCTGGGCTCTCCCAGCAATGAGCCTCCCTTCTGCTAGCCTAGAAGAGGGGAAAATGGGCCCTGAAAGTCTGCCTGCACCAGAGTGCCTTTCAGCTGCTGATGTGTGTGTGCCCCAGTGCTCATTTGTGTGTGCCCCAATGCACCACACTTGAGATGCTGGCAGGTGGATTCAGTTCTCTTGGCTTGATATCGGACAGACCACAGTATCGCTGCCTGTTTTTGATCACGATGGTTCTAGGAGTAATTTTACTTCCAGAGCACTCTCAGTGGCAGGATTTCTGTGATTCTGGAAATCTGTTTGATAACAGTCTTCTCTTTATACAGTACTTAGAAAGAAAGCACAGGTCAGTGGAACATGAGCTTGCTTCTTGAGCATAGAAATAGCTGTATTTTGTCTTTGAATTCCTAGGGCCTAGCACAGCCTTAATTTTTAGCAAAATCACCATGATGGGGATTTCTGGATAAAGAAGCCCCGTGGATCCCTAGGAGATTGTTGATTATGTGAATAATCCTTTGTGCTGCTAGACACAGCCACTCTGAAATCCTAGGCCTGGGTGCTGCTTCTAGCTTCCTTTCCCTTTCTCTTACTCTTCCTTTCCCCTTCTTTCTCCCTTGCCTTAGGGCTGGCAGCAGCCCTCCCTTATTTTGTTCCCTCAAAGCTCCTCCTGTGACAGGTCTCCCAGATTCTGGGCAAGAAATTTTCAGATCAGGGTCTTTAGGATTTAAATCAGGCTCATCCCAAAAAATGATTACCTTTAGGTTCCATCTGCGTTATAAGGACTAGGCAATCTACTTCCTAAATTTGCATTTCTCTAGGTCGTGCCATAACCTAGGCTATGGCTGCAAAATTCCTTTACTTTTTACTTCTAGGTTTAGAGAACCCAGGCAAATGAGTGGGCTGGGAAAATGTATAGAGAAGGGTCGGAAGCAAGGTCACTGTTTCTGCTGATTGCTAAGCCAATAATTGGTTTTTTCATATAAAAATACTGCCCCAAAAGTCCATGAAAAGAGCAAAGTTTGAAAGGGACTTTTCCCCACCCCCTTTACATCCTTTCCTGAGTGTAAAATCAGGTCCCTGCAAATCACTGATGACATATCAAGAAATTGATGGACAACATACAGAAATGATCATTTCCCACAATTCACACAATTAACTCTTTTGGATTTAGCACAAGGAACATAAAGATGTCCATTAGGTGAAAGTCACCTTAGAAATGCATGCAGTAGTCTAGTGCAATCAGGAATGTATAATCACAGTGTAAGATAGCAGGTGTAGGTAGAGCCTGAGCCACTCTGATGCTTTGGGTTCAGAATGGAACTGAAATGAGACCTTCCTACTCTGGAGATGAGACTTTGCATGGAGATTCTTGGGAGCAAAACAGGCAGGCTTCTGCTGATCCCAGGGCAAGGGCTTCTGCTTCGTAAATGAATGAACAAATAAATAACTCAGTAAGTGAATAAGAGTGGGCCAGCAGCCTGCCTCGGAGTTCATAAAAATGGCAGATCAGGGTGGGAGGGTTACATATGCATGGGGCTTTTCCCACTTGTAGTAAAGGTGAATGCCAGTGCAAAATACCGTGTATGCTAAGTGCCCAAAGGAATACCATAAGAAATGTTATGTCATGTTTCCCATCACAAAAGTCTTACTTATTCAGCGAGGCAGGACAGTCAAGCTCTGGGAGTAGGCAGGCTGCTGACAACAGACCTAAATAGGGCATCACCTTATCTCAGGCTGCCTGCAGCCAACTGAGAAAGGAGAGGAAGCCCAGGCCTTAGGCTTGTGGTTCTTTGGCATGGAGCTCAGTCTGCTGACAGGAGGAGGAGGAGGAGCCGGAGAGCCCAAGGGAGGCCTTGGCCACTCTCAGAAGTCTGGTTTCATTCCTGGAGACTCCTATCTGGCTTTTCATGACATTGCTCCCTTTTTGTTCTCTCCACCTCCCACCCCCCAGTTGGACCAATATTTTTCAGTTTCCTTTGCTGCACTTTCACCCAAGGCTAATGATAAACTCACAAGCTTTATTTTTAGGAGGCACAAAAAGCCAGTGAATAAAGCACATACACAAAATGTGCACGTACAACACATGGCCATTTTAGTAGACAGAGGTTTGTCCCCATATACAAAAAACTCACCTTAACAGGGAGAGGAAGGGAGGGAGGGAACATATAGCTAGATCATATACCCTGAGAATGAGCTTAGTTGGAAATGAGTAATTGGTGGCAGATGTGGGAGGGAACATTCCTGATGAAATCCAGATGTGCTGGAAGAGTTCTGGGGTCCTTTGTTTCTACCAGGCTTGGGTGAAACTCAGGTGAAGAGTTTCTTTCTCAGGTCCACACACTGGTAGAAAGATCTGATAACTAAGGAAGAAAAAGGAAAAGAATTGAGTGAGTCACTCCATTTTGAGGCCTTCTCATGTAGTATGACATCAAACTATAATCCTGATTATATTAAACCATGTAAAGAAAAATTTCTTTTTTTTCTTGCACATGTGTTATATCCCCCAAGTAGAACATAATATCCTCCAGTGGAGTAGGGACAGTTTTATCTTCTCTTTGTGTGCTCCACAGCTGGAAATGTAGCTTGAATTAAATAAATGTTAGTTGACTTGACTTGTCTGGTTTGTGGTTCCTGCATGTGAGTGAGTGTGTTCCCTCCCTTTGGGGGAAGGTCTGAAGTATTGATGTGGTCAGATAGCTGCCTAAGATCTTAGGCACAGAATACACCAAAGGTCCAGGAGTGGTGACTTTGGGCTGCAAGTTTAGCAATAGTTACGACATTGATGACAGTATGATGGGAAAGACTTTCCTTCCTCTTGGGAGGCTCAAATGAAAAAATGAAAAATAACCGCAGTTTGCTTTTTTAAAGAGATATATCAATTTCCATTGTTGTTGTTATTATTATTACCTGCTTTCCTTAATCTTTCAGGCATGCCTGTGTTCCAAGGTCATGAAACTGTGACGAAGGGTTTGGAGAAATGGATGACCTCTTAGAGATACATCCGAGCTGTGGTTCATGATTCAGATAGACTTGGCCTAGAGACTCTCTTCTACCTTTCACATTCTGGAAATCTATGAAAGGTCAGAGAAGGGAATGAATGAACGAGTGAATGAGGAACATTTGTTAAACTCCTACTCTGTGTTAAATTTTGAGGCTACAAATACAAAAGCAAGATAGCCTTGCTCTCTATCCCCCCCCTATCTTTTTAAGGGAAGACAAAGCATATGGGAGAACAGTGACCATGGGAGGGAGTTTTGGTCTAGGAAATCATAGAGATGGTGACTCACCTAACCTGCCCTTTCCAAAATCAGTGGTAATATCGATGCGATTAAATCACATTTAATCACATTGGCTCCCTCTTATCTTTGGGACCAAGTATAAACTTACAAAACTCTGTACAACCCAGCCTCCTCCTAGCTTTCTTTCTAGTCTTTTTTTTTTTTTTTAAGAGATTGATCCCCTCCATGAAACTGGGAGACCCAAACATGACCTGAGGGTAGACCCCAGCATTACAATTAGCATGAACTGCGAATTTTGGGAGGGTTCAGCAGGAAATAGAAGTGACACTTTATCCTGTGTGTTGAGAAAATTATTTTGGCAGTTGTGTGAAGGATAGTTTGGAGGGAGAAGACACTAGCAGGGGAGAATTCATGTAGGAAGTTGGAGCGGTAACCTAGGGGACAGATGATGAAGGCCTCATCTGGGTTGGGAACCTTGGCAGTAGAGAGGAAGGAACCGTGAAGTGTCAGGAGGGCTGTACATATGAGGGAAGGAGAGAGAGAATCTGAGATTTTATTTAGTTTCAAGCTTTAGCAACTGGAAAGATGGTAGGGTTCCCCACAGCAGGGAGGGAGTTGGAGGAGACATGATTTGGGAGGGAGATGTTGCGCCCTGCTTTGGCCATAGTAGGACGAGGTGCTGGCAAAATGTCTCAATGGACATGTGTGTGAGCAGAGTTTGGGGAGAGATTGGGACTGGGTACCTCAGTCTGAAAGCAACCTGCATTGATCATTGAGCAGATGAGTAGATGAGTGGAGAGAAGGACCCAAGATGGAGCCTTAAAGAGCAAAGAGCCAGAGTAGGACACTGAGAGCTAGATAGCAGGAGCTAGTTGGAGACTCAAGAGAGTGTGATATCCATACAGCCCCATCACAGAAGCTGCACATTGTGCAGGGAGCTCTAGGAGGAGACTGAGGAAAAGCCAGCTAGAGATCATTTTGACAGAAGTTTCAGTGGAAGGGATATGGGGGTGAGGAGGCAGGTGACAAGGGACCGAAGAAACTGTGGCAGCAGCTAGAGTTGGTGGGCTCTGAATTTGGCTGGGAGAAAGGAGCAGAGTTCAAAGGACAGCTTGATGAAATGGCAGGTAGAGAGACAAGAAAAACTTTAAAAAGAGAATTGTTACTCCCTATTGCATTTTGACAAAACAAATATTTGTTGACCAATCATAGTTGATGCTTTTTGGCCCCATTTGAGGTTTTCTCTGCAGAGATATGGGAGTGGTTGGCTATTTCCCTCCCCAGCTCATTTTACAGATGAGGAACCTGAGGCAAACAGAGTGAAGTGTCTAGCCCTGGATCACACAGCTAGTGAGTGTCTGAGACCAGAGTAAATTCAGACAGACCTTTATGATTCTAGACCCAGAACTCTACCTGCTGAGCCATCCAGCTGTGCCTCATGATTCCCAACAAACTAAGATGAATTTCTAGAAATTCTGTTTCTTTCCAATATAGTTATCTTGCAAATGTTTAAATAGTATTTTATTTCCCAAATATTTGCAAAGATAGTTTTCAGCATTCATCTTTGCAAAACTTTGTGTTCCAAATTTTTCTCCCTCCCTCCCCCTCTTCCCATGATCAAAAGGGAAAAAACACAAGCAAACAAACAACCAAAAAAAGGTGGAAATACTACGCTTTGATCCACATTCAGTCTCCACAGTTCTTTCTCTGGATGCGGATGGCATTTTCCATTCCAGGTCTATTGGAATTGCCTTGAATCACCAAATTGTTGAGAAAAGTCACATCAATCAGAATTGATCATCGTATAGTCTTCTTGTTGCCATGTACAATGATCTCCTTGTTCTGCTTATTTCACTTAGCATCAGTTCATGCAAGTCTCCCCAGGCCTTTCTGAAATCATCCTGCCGATCACTTCTCATAGAACAATAATATTCCATAACATTCATATACCATCACTTATCCAGCCATTCTCTAACTGATGGGCATCCATTCAGTTTCCAGTTCCCAGCCACTGCAAAAAAAGGGCTGCCACAAACATTTTTGCACATGTGGGTCCTTTTTCCTCTATTTATAGGGTACTATTGACCATTGTATTCCTTCTGAGTCTCTTGAGTTAGTGATCCTTTAGTTCAACTGCCTCATTTGATAGATGAGGAAACCAGGGCCCAAGAAGTGAAGGAACTTGCCTGAAGACATGCTGCTGACCTTAGTACTCACTTTGTTCTTCTAATGCCATCCTCCCTCACCCCTCCTTCCATTATATCATTCTATCTGCTCTTCCCAAGCTGGCTGTGATTTCTTTCTATTTGTTGTCATACCTTATGATACAATAATACTCTTTTATCTTTATAACATCATAATTTCTTCAGTCATTTCCCAATGTTGGGCACATAGTTTTATTATCACAATGTTGCTGTGAATATTTTTGTACAGGGGAATCTTGTCTGTCAGCAAATTCTTTGGGGCATAATCTTGATAATGAGATCTCTGGGTCAAACAGAATGAACAATTTTGGTCAGAAAGAGCACGATTTTAGGGTTGTTTTTTTTTTGGGGGGGGGTTTTCTCAAGGGAAGACTTAATGGTTAAAAAACAACAACATGAAAACACGGGGATGTTTGTAAGAAATTGAAAAGAAACTAGTAAGTAATAAGAGTGTGAAGATGGCAGGAGTGGACAGTGGCATGAGATAATTGTCCGTGGAGTAATTAAACTCTTGAAGGAAATAAGAGGGGATGCAAAAGGAGAGGGAAGATTAAAATTGAATGAGAGGGGAGCTAGTCAAGAGAGATTTGGTGAAGATGTCTAGAGCCTTTGAAGTAGGAAAGAGAGGAAATGAGGAAGCTTCTAATGAATAATTTTAATCTCAGTGAAGCAGATGGCAAGGTCATTTATTGAGAATTGGGGGCATGTGGCTGAAGAATTAATCCAAGATGGACAAAAAGACTACTATAATTGAGTATTGAATTGAAGTTCGATAATTTACATTTGTATCCAATTGGCTCTGTGCAACTTGTTTCATTTTCATTTCTTGGAGTAGAAGTAGAAAAGTAGAGAATTATATTGAAGGTGGTGATGGCAGGAAGGAATTGGGGTGAGGGTGATTCACCATCATGCTTTAGGAAAGCCAGTAGGCTAAACATCAACCTGCTTTTGTTGGTAAATTAATTTTTGTCCCCATGCATATGTGATGTCTATATAAATCTTTCTAATTTTTATTGCTGAAAATTGGCAAAAAAAAATAAATAAAAGCTTGAGACAGTCACTGTTTTAAGGGTGGGGTGAAGTCAGGTGTCCTTAAACCCTCTTGATAGAGCTGGAAAGTGAGCCCTCTTGTCTGGGGATTAATTTGGAATTCAGCAAGACAATCCCAGGGAATGTGCTGAAGTACCTAGGGCAGTGACACTAAGGCAGAGTCTGTCATTTGGGGAAATGACTGAAAAATCAATGATAGCATATGAATAAAGGCAATATTGTTTGCATGAGGAAATATGAAGAATTCAGAGAAACATGATAGTATTTGTAGATGATACTGAACAAAATGAGCAAAACCAAGAGAACAATCTGTACAAGCAGTATATGTTTTAGTCACTGAATAGGAAGTCACTCTTCTCAAAAAAAGCTGAAAAACCACTAAAGGTTCCGGAGTGAACCTTCCTCCTCACAGAGAGAAGAGGGGTCACGGAAGGAAATGACTGGGATAGAATAGTGTCTGTGTCATCAGCTCTGTCACTCTGAGTTTCTTTTTGGACAATTCTGTTGCTTTGTCACAAGAGAGAATTGGATAGATATTGAAATGATTGTGATGTAAAAGAGAAAATCTGTTTTTAAGGTTTTGAAATAAAATGTGTTTTTAGAGATAATAATTACTGGAGTTTTTCTTGGTTTATCTTTCTTTGGCCTGGGTTTGCTGTGGCATCTACTGGACTCTTGGATGTTAGGGATAAAACACGGGAAGTAATGTTTTCCCAAGCTTAAATAGCCCTTCTTGGAAGGGTAGCCCAGGTTCAGGAATTACATAGGTGACCCTCAGTTTGCAAGAGTTGGATTGCTTAGTTCTCTGGTGAGTTAGGTGGAACTGAACTTTGTTCCTTGGTGGATCAAAGGAATTAGAATGGACTAGATTCTGTAATTCTATCAGATGACTTTGTGAAATTCTTGGGCCGGTTTTTGTAGCTCAGAAGAAATAGCAGGGGCCAGCAGCAGTACCAGGACCCTTTGGCTTGAGGGAGAACATGCAGGTTTGTTTGACAGATCAAAAGGCAGGTAGTCTGGTACTTGAAGAAACCCACTTAGTTCATGTATATTGATTGAAGAACACACATTTCTGAGCTCCCAGGGCAGTTGGGGTTGTTTGGTGGGGCCATAGGGAAAGGAGGGCTTCCTGCGGGCTCACCAGCAACAGAAAGTGGCTTTTGGCAATTGATAATTCAGGAGACATACTCAGAAGATAGAATTGAGTGTCCTGTACACATTTTAAACACTGCAATCCAAAATGAGAGTGATTATCTTTCCCTTCCAACCCCAACTAACTTGCCTATTACTGCTGGGGGTGCTCCCAGCCTCCTGGGCATTAAAGCTCATACATACATTGAAGCTCCCCCTCCTCAGGCCCATAGAACCATGTCCCCTTCTCCACTCACATAGATGCTGCCTTGGTACAGACTCTCATCTCCTCCTATCTGGATTAGGGCATGGCCTTCTAACTATCCTCCCTATCTCAAGCCTATGCCCATTTTCCAGCTATCAGAGGGATCTTCCTAATGCCTAGTTTTATTATGTCATCCCTGCCCTCTCCCCAATTCAGTGAAGTTAAGCGACTCCCTATTACCTCCAGAACCAAACAGAAACTCTTCTTTTTAGCATTCAAAGCTGATCCTCACCTGAAACTTTCCTGTTTTCAGTCTTACACCTCACTCCCACAAATCCAGTGACAACCAGCCTTTCTGCTGTTCCTCCCACACAACACTTCTTTTCACCTTTTCACCAGCTGAATCCCCTTCTCCTCTTCTCCCCTTCTCCCCTGACTCTCACAATCTGGTTCTTCTGGCATTCTTCTTCCAATCTTCCCTCCTTCAAGAGCTCTTTCCCAGTTTTCCCCAAATGCCCACTGTTAATGCCTGCTCTGAGGTGACCTTTTACTTTGTGTGTGTAGTTATTTGTGTGCTTTCTCCCCCATCAGAATAAGTGTACAGTAAGAGCAGATAGTGCACTTTTTTCCCTTTCTTTGTATCTTCAGCACTCAGCATACTGCCTGGCACAGAGTAAGTGAAAGAATGAATGGATGGAATGTTTATTAAGTGGTTAATAGGTGCAAAGTCCTGGGCTGAGTGCTGCAGTATACCAATAAAAAAGGAAGACAGTCCTTGCTCTCAAAGAGCTCCCATTCTATCAGGAAGACAATAATAGGGAAGGTTTAGTTACAAGTTAGATAGAAATATCCAATGATCTTTAAGGAGCAGCAGCAAAGCAACAAGTCCATCATTTTGAACGCCATTTCCACTGATGAAATCCCATCTGCTTCTGATGCTGAACCACTGATAGGGCCGAGGACTCTGGTTCTTATCTGGATCCTCACTCCTACAGAGTAATTAATTTTGTCTCAGTCACTCTTTTAATCATCCCCTGCATTCTGGAGAGTCCTTCTCTATATTCAGCCCAGCCTGTGCTTTGAACTCTAGATCTCCATCTCCCTTTGAGAGCTCACTGGCTTCTTCAGTTCAGTATGCCCATAAATGGACATTAATGCATTATATTTGTGCAAAACTTGCTTCTCCTCCTAAGTCTACTCTACTCCCAATATGGGTCTTTTCTCCAATTGGGAAACCTTGAGATTGTGATTTTCCCTCATCACTAATTTGCGTCAGATTGTATAGCATTCTATTTCTTCACCATCACCTCTTCTCTAGTCTTGTGGCCAAGGCCTCATTACCCCCCACTTGATTCCTTTAGCATCTTCCTAACTGGTCTGGCCCCCTTTCAATGCATTCTGCCAGATGAGTCTTTTTTATCCCCCCAAATTGAATGGGTCATTTTTCTGCTGACAAAATCTCTGGTGGTCCTGTGCTATTGCTGGTCATGTTTTACTTCTGATCATAGTTTTACTTTTGGTGTGCTCTGACTTTTTTTCTCTAGTGTTATCTCATCTCTAAACTTTACTATATATGTTCTATACTCCTACCAAACTAGAGGATCATGTCTCTGAAACATGCTGTGTATGTACCCACCTCTGCTTTTGCCCACACTGTTCATGTGCCTGAAATTCCCTCTCTTTCCTTTTTCTTCGATTAAATCTTTAACTATCCTGTTTTGGTTATGTGTATCCTTCTGCACAAGAACTTCCCCAGTGATGAACTTTTTGCTACAGACCCTAACATGACATTTGTTTGTGTCTTCCTAATATATTTACTTATATAGTATGATGTAGTGTACTTCCCTGGGGGAGTCTGGGTCTTATCTCCCCATTCAGTTATTAAATAAATAAATACCTGAGGGTTGGAATGATTCCTTGTCCAAAGTTTGTATTTTCCATAGAAAAAGACTGCCAAAATTAGAGCTTCATATGTTGTCGAGTTTTTGAAGTTGTATTAATTCTCTAACCCTACTCAAGCCATGTTTCTTAAAGTGTATTTTCTTCTCTGATTTTTCATCTCCTTTCCTTTCCTGAATATGAGCACTTTGTAGTTAGTTCTGATGAGGCTTTCTGAGTGATACCTTTAAAATTTAAATAGCCTTTTCTGTGAGTAACAATGAAATTGAGGTGGGCTGTGGAGATTTTGCTTTCTGAACTTTTCCCTTTATATTTTATCTTAGAAACTGGCTCATTTCCTGCATTTTACAGTAAACTGTAAACTTAGACTCTGAGAGGCCATCAGCTACTGACCCTTCAGCCTTCTCTTTACAGTTTAGGAGATGGTGACAGGGACTGTGGCAGAGTGGGAAGGATCTGGAGTTTGGAGTGATGAAGCCTGCCATCTGTTGGCTCTGCCATGAGTCTGTTCTGTTGTTTCTAAAAGTCAGATCAATGAAATTACATATTTGCATACACATTGATAATGAGAAAAAAATCATCATCTGATATCAGGGAGGTGATGCAAGTGAATTGGATTTAAGGGAGGGAGGCTGTTCAAGATCACTTTGTCCTCCAGGAGAATCTGGGTCTAATACCAGCTAAAGATCAGGGATAACTGGAGATGGCCCAGGAAGCAGTCAGAATCACTGATGGATTTAGATACTAGGACTACAGAAGATAATTTGCATTTCTATTATAATGTACAAAATGTCTTCCTGATAATAAACTCATGAAATTATATGGTCAAAAAAAAAAAATACTGCTGAATGCATGTGAAGTGAGTGACCTTCTGTTATCTCCATTGCTCCAATGTCCTTATTCTTTTCTTCTCTCATTTTTTTTTTAACTAGCTCTCAATCTATGACCCCATCAGAACTGACCCTGAGGGCCTTCTTTACTGGAGAGCCCAAACCAGATCACCTTGTCTGGGTCTCTTCTCTTCCCCCTCAACTTGTTTGTGTGTGGAAAGGTTATATCAGCAAAGTGACTGACAAGTAGCAGCAACAACAATCAGTTGGCTTAAGATTAAAAGGGGAAAAGAAGTAGACAAGGGAAAGAGATGTCCCCAAAAGGCTAGCCTAAGATATATGCCAGAAGGATATAGAGGATCCAGCTGCCATTCAACCTTCTTGCCTTGGTGGTAGAGGAAGGGAATTGAAACGGAGGGGAGATTTATTAGTGTGCTCATTGAGTGTAGGCAGGTCAGGCCTTTTCCCATAGAGTCAGCCAGTCTAGTCCTTCTTTCTCTTCCTTCCCAGTGCTGCTCCTTTGAATGCTTCTAGTTTCCTGGGCCTTATAGTTGGGCGGGTCCAGAGCCATCATCTAAACTGCTCATACCAGTGGATACTTTCTCATGTAGTGGAACAGATTTTAGGATTGATTCGCAGTGGAGTCTCAAACCTGCCTTCCTTACTGTGGCTCCCTCTGAAGTAAAGCAAATTCTGAAGATGAAAGAACATGAATTTGAAATCAGAATTATTGGATATGAGTTGTACTTACTGATTAGATGATCTTGGAAAAATCACCTCACTTCTATGAACTTCAGTTTCCTCATCTGTAAAAAAGAGAAACTGCTTGACTGGTCCATGACATAGCATTGTTATAAGTCTGAAATAAGATACAGATCTCACATACATTGTGTACCTTAAAGTGATGTCAGTGTAAACCACAGCTGTCACATATACACAGAGTTTATATAATTATAGTGAAAAGAATGCAGTATTTGGAACTCGGAGTACTGACTAGCTGTGGGACTTTGAGCAAGTGAGTTATTTCATTTTCCTGAGCCTCAATGTCTTATCTGTAAAATGGGTTAACAATACATATCCTACCTACCTCACAGGGTTGTTGTGAGGAAAAGGACTTGCAAACCCCAGAGTACTTAAAAATTGTAAGCATTTACTCTTATTCTTATTAGCTTTTTACTAATTATTCATGGGATTTTGAAACGGCAAATATACCAACCCTTCCATAACCCATTCATAGATGAACCAAAGGTAGTTGGGGACACAATTCCTTTTCCAACTTTGATGACAAAATCGTGTGATTGTCCAAAGCATGTGGTGTCTCTCGTAGGAGCATGTGGGGGGCGGTCAGCTGCAGGGGTAAGTGCCAAGGACGTTTTTTTCTTGGGTCAGCAGCTCTGCTTAGGTTGACGAGGACAGTTCTTGTGGATAGTTGTCCCCACACATGATGGAACCGTATTCCCTTAGAGAAAATGGTAGCAGCTCTCCTTGGGCTCCAGAAAGATGGAATAGGTGAGGGCTGGACTGGTTTTGGAGGTGACGAGAAGTGACGCCTCTTCTCTTGCCTTACAGCTTGGTGAGTCCTATCACCATGTTCTGGAAGTTTGATTTGAACACAACATCCCATGTTGATAAACTGCTGGACAAGGAGGATGTAACTCTGCATGAGTTGATGGATGAAGATGACATCCTACAGGAATGTAAAGCACAGAACCGCAAGCTTCTGGACTTCCTCTGCCAACAGGAGTGTATGGAGGAGCTGGTGAGCCTCATCACTCATGACCCACCCCTGGACATGGAAGAGAAGGTCCGCTTCAAGTATGTACCCCTGCTGCGGCCCTGGGATCACGTTCACTGGGCAGTGTCTCAGGAAGGTGATCTATCTGTAGCTGAGGGCAGCTGGAACCTTGAGAGCTCTCATTTCACTGATGACCTTGTCTATTTTTCTACAGCCTCAGACCAAGTGAACAGAACTGTTTCATAGAGTTTCTTTCTTATAATGTTAAAAAAAAAAAAGTCTCTGAATCCCATGTGTGTGCTTTTCTGCTCACATTTTCTAGGAAGTTTATATTTGATGTTATCTGAAAGTTGATGTTTTCTTTATGAATGAACATCTTTTGCCAAAGCAAAAAATGTTAATTCGGTGGCCAAGAGTGGCCACGTGAACTTTCAATTTCCCCAGAACTAGAAATGCTGAGGCTTGAGTTCTCAGCCATAGGATTAAACTGCCATAACAGACTCAGAGCTTTCTAGAAGATAAAGAAATCACAGTGGCAGCCAGGGTCCTGGTGACTGCAAATAGCTTCATTAAGAAACATGATAGTTGAAGAAAACTGGAAAGTTTGCAGTCAGCATTAATGCTAGTTTTGAAAGCTTTTTCCAAAGATGTGTGACCTTGTGCATGGTCATGCTTCTGTTGTAGATGAACTAATAATGACATTTGTGAAGATAAGATAAGGGGAAATGGAGGAATTTAAAAATAGTTGTTGTTTTCATGAAAGTGATCCAAGTGCAAATGAGCTGTCTTCCTGGAAGACACTGGGGCTTCTTGTGAAAAAAAGCCCCAGGAGAGAAGGCTTGAGGGGAAGGAGGGAGTGAGCATATAATTTGGGGAAAGGAGGATAAAGCTATTCAGCTTCTTGCTGGATGAATTTGAAGGGATAGCTAAATGAAAATGTTTTGTAGACTTTGAGATCATAAATGAGAGGTGGTTCTGGAATTCATAGGACTGGGTCTATCTTCGAGGGGGAGAGCTTAGAGAAAACAGCAGGAGATCAAGGGCTAGGCCTTGGGATACAGGTACAGGAAGCTAAGAGAGAAGCAGGGAGTCTGTCAGAAGAGAGGCCTGAGGGTAGGTAGGACTCTCCTCAGGCTCCATCCTTCCCCAGCAGTTCTGTTCCTCCTTCCTCTCTTTTCCTCACTCTGTGTGCTCACCAAGCCCTGTACAAATTATGCCCACAAACCTTCCCCCTTCCATCAGTAGGCCTTTAGCCCCAGCTGGCCCCGTGCCTGGAATGCCTTCTCTCCTCCCATCTGCATTTCATCCGAGGCTCCACAACTGGCCACATCCTGTGTGAGACTCCCGACTCTAGTGCTTAGTGCTCCCACTGCCCTCCTGCTGACTGCATGCACTGCTCTGCTTAGGTCTCCTATTCCCTGAGTAGACCCTTAGCTCTGTGAGAGAGCAGGCTTTGTTTTTTTTTCCCTTTTGTCAAGCACTGTAGTAAAGGCTGAAAAGATACAGACAAAAATACAAGCTGTGCTCTCGAGGAGTTTACATTCTATTTGAGGCAAACTGTGTATAGACAATTAGCCACTACGCAGCTACAAAATTCATTCAGAATAGTCTCCAGCAGGAATACTGGGTGGATCGGTTTCCTCCAGCAGGTGGTGCCCAAGCTGAGCTGTAAAGGACAGTAAGGATTTGGCAGGGCAGCTGTCAGGCAAAAATGCATCCCAGGCATGGGGACCAACCAGTAGGGAAAGAGAAAGATTTCGGGTTTGGACTTCCTGAGCTGGGAATGTCCGGTAGGCTTGGCAGTGCAGGACTGGAGCTCAAGAGAGACTAAAAACTGGAGCCAGCCACATGGAACCCATGGTGTGGGTGAGGTCGTAGAGAGAGAAGGCTCCCGTCTTAGGGTCCCCATCACCATTGCTCTGCCAGACCAGAGCAGATCAGCACGTCCCAGTCTGACCAGACATAAAACAGATTGACAGCTTTGGAAAGTTGGGAGCACCTATCAACAGTCAATAGAAACTCATTCTGTAAAAATTTGGAGAACTCCATGGGAAAAGAGATCGTTGCATCAAAAATTAAGCTGAAAAATTGTTTTGAAGTTGAAGAAAGAATGAGAATGTCGAGAGGCATTTCAAAACACATTCCGCCCAAACTATCAGAATTTAAAGGACATTTTTTTCATCCAGAATCCAAAATCTGTGACAGAGTTGGAGGCAATGTTGTCAAGATATAATTTATTAAGAGCCTTTAAAGATAAGAGGTTTTTGGGGTTTTTTTTTGTTGTTGTTGTTGTTTTTCTGTAGAAAGGAGAAAATTACTTTTAAACATTTTTTGGGGTTCTCAGGAATACTGTCTGTCTCTTTGGCTCAGGTCTTCCAGAAACAACTTTTCAGATCTCCATCATGTAAATTCACATATAGAGGAAGCTTCTATTTAGCAAAGTTGATTGATACACTGTTATATACCCAAAATTATATATATATATCTTGTCTTCTGTGAAGGGCTATGGAAAAATAAGAGATAAGAATCCTAGGTGATAAGTAGTCACAGAGAATGTTTTGTATTATATCAGTGATGGGAGTAGTAATCAATGAAAACATGGATGCACATGTATGTGCACACACACACAGAGTATCTTTGGTTAAAAGAGAGGGAGGAACAAATAGAAAATGAATGAACCTTTACTTGATTAGCCTGTAATCACTAATATTTATTTCTTAAAGTTTTCTGAGATGCTAATTAATGAAAATGAATTTGCTAATCCTGCTGCTTATTGGCTGTAAAATTTCAGCTCATGATGAAACAGTATTATTTGATTATATTCTGCATAATTGTAGGATCAGGAGAGAGATTCGTTTTGAATTGCTGCTCTCAGGGAGGAAGAAGAGGAACTTTCATTGTGATGTACTAGAAAAGAATTTCTCAAATTGAGCTGAAGAAGAGACCAGTCAGAGACTGCCTGGGCAGCATAGCCTGGCTCCTGGCACCCTCTCCAGGGCTGACCCCAAGCAGATAGGAAGACTCTCCATAGGGAACAGTGTGAGGAGAGAGAGATGGATGGAACTGGTCATGGCACGTGTGAAGGAATGGATGGTGAAGGAAAAGCCATGGTGTGTGTCCTTGTAGGTGTCCTCTCTTCTGGGAGATTGGGTGCTTCCCCAGGGCATTTACAATGCGTTCTCACACACTGGCACCAGCGGTCAGCTAGCAAGCCCACTGTTTCCCTGGCACTGAGCTAGCTGCTTGCCCTCCCCAGATGGAAGGGAGACAGCCTCTGTCCTCAAGAAGTTTATACTCTGCCAGAGGAGACCGAAAAATAAATTGGAGGGGGGGAAGTCAGGCAGCATCATATGAAAGGTGGGGGCCTCAGTGACAATCTGTCCATTGCCCACTGGGGGCAGTGCCTTCCCTGAGCTACTAACTAAGGGATACCTTATGTTCTAAAACCTAGGAAGGGAGGATCTAATTTAATGCTGAGATTGCAGAGGAAGCTGGCAAGGCCTTTATGGGAGCCTGATGAGAGAAGTTCTGTTGGGGTCTGGGCACCACTGAGCTAAGTCCCAAGAGGTCTCATGCCCCACAGTGATGCATTTAGGGGCGCATCTTGTAAGTCAGGTCAGGAGCATGCACCATGGCAGGGAGCCTATTGGATAAATAAGGAGGGAAGCCTTTGAAGTAGTTTTTGCTGCTATGCAGGGGAAGACGGAGCAGCTATAAGTGACAATCTGGGCCATAGGCATCATCCAGCTGTAAATTAACTTACCATTTGGGTCATTTACCCAGTGCTCTCAGCTCCATCTTCTCATTCGGTCCCCACAACAACTTCAGGAGCCACCCAGTAGAAATCCATGAGGATATCAGTTCCAGAGGCTAGAGGTATTCCCTTTGGTCATAGAAGTGTAACCCCAAGTGTTTTGGGCATGAGTTGTGAGATTCTTTATGCAGTGCTTCCTCCTGACCTTCCCAGGTCTGTGGGTCAGATTTGCTCCTTGCATTCAAGGCCCCTTTCTTCTGCTACTATTTTTTGGTGCTAGGCTTGGTATTCACTTCCTTCTAAAGCACTTTTGCATGTATTTATTTAGAGAAAAGAAAAGCTGCAGATTCAAAAATAATATGCCAGCATAATTAGAAGTCATGATTCAATAAAGACATCTAGTTCCAGTCTATCCTAGCTTATCTGCAGTTTTTTAGACCAAGCTTAGCCCATCTTAGCCCATTTCAAACTGTAACCGTTTGTTTTTAGGCCAGGCACCTTTAGCTACATCATGGGCTCAGAATACTCTCAGGCAGTTATGGGATTTGCTTATCTGGGCATGTTGTGTTGAGCTCCTGGCCTC
>JAJPUD010012950.1:0-19295 GCA_023553655.1 Myrmecobius fasciatus
CATATCCTCTCCAACATTTAACCTTTTCCTTTTCTGTAATATTAGCCAATCTGATAGGTGTGAGATGGTACCTCAAAAGTGTTTTAATTTTGATTTTTATATGATTATAGATAGCCTTAATTTCTTCATCTGAAAACTATCCATTCATATCCTTTGACCATTTAAGAATTGGGGAATGATTTCTATTCTTATAAATTAGATTCAGTTTTCTATATATTTGAGAAATGAGGCCTTTATCAGAATCTCTGTCTATAAATTTTTTTCTCAGCTTTCTGTTTTCCTTATAATTTTGGTTGTATTGGTTTTGTTTGTATAAAAACTTTAATTTAGCATATCAAAATTAACCATTTTGCATTTCATAATGTTCTCTAGCTCCTGTTTGATCATAAATTCTTCCCTTTTCCATAGATCTGACAGGTAAATTGTTACTTGTCATCCTAATTCATTTATGGTAGTATAATTTATGTTACAAGCAAATATCCACTTTGACCTCATCTTTGCATATAGTGTTTGAGATGTCAGTGTATGCCTACTTTCTTCTATACTATTTTCCAATTTTCTTATTAGTTTTTGTGAAATAGTAAGTTTTTATCCCAGAAGGGTTTATCAAGTAGTAGATTAGTATAATTATTAACTATTGGGTCTTATATATGCAATCTATTCCACTGATCCACCATTATTTCTTAATCAGTACCAATTAGTTCTGATGATAGCTACATTATGATATAATTTTATATAGGGTACAGCTAGGCCCATTCCCCTTGAATTTTTTCCCCATTACTTCCCATTAATATTCTTAACCTTTTGTTCTTCCAAATGAATTTTGTTATTATTTTTTCTAGCTCTATAAAATAATTATATTTTGGAAGTTTTATTGATATGACAGAGAAGTTAATTAACTTAGAATTGTCATTTTTGTTATATTAACTCAGCCTACTCAAAAGCAATTGATATTTTTCTAATTGCTTAGATCTAACTTTATATAAAAAGTGTTTTGTAATTTTTTTTTATAGTTCTGGGTTTGACTTGGCAAACTCGAAGTATTCTGGCTGCTTGAAGTATTTTCTACTTTACCTGATAATTCTGGAATTTGACTACAGTATTCTTTGGTTTTTATTTTGAGATCTCTTTCAGGAAGTGATGGATGAATTTTTTTTACTGACATTTTAAGTCACTGGTTAACATATCAGGGCAATTTTCCTTAATTATTTTTTGAAAGATGTTTTCCAGGCTTTTAAATTTTCTTTTAATATTGGCATTCAGGTAGTCCAATAATTTTTAAATTATCTATCCTGGATCTGTTTGGTTGTTTTTCCAATGATATATTTTACATTCTGTTCTTTTTTTTCCTTCTTTTGATTTTATGTGACTGATTCTTAATGTGTCATAGAGTCATTTGCTTCTATTTTCCCAGTTGTAATTTTTAAGGTATGCTTTTCTTCAGTTAGGTTTTGTACCTCCTTTCCAATTTTGTTAATTCTACTTTTAAAGGACTTGTGTTTTTCAGTGTTTTTTTTTTTCTTAGTGTTTTTTTTTTTTTTGTTTTGCACTTGGTCAATTTTTTGAACAATTATTTTCTTCAGTCAATTTTTCTCCTTCCTTTTTCAAGCTGTTGTATCTTCTTGAACACCTCTCAGATCTTTTCCCAATTTTTCTTCTACCTCTCTTAAAATTCTTTTTTGAGCTGTCATATAATGCTCTTTGGGCTTGAGATCAAATTTCATTCCCCTTTGAGGTTTTGCATGTAGGACTCATGGAAGAGTTCAAAAAGAAGATTAAAAGTCATATAAGACATAAATTCTTTTTGCCCAAAATCGGTTCAGAGCCTTAAATTAACATTGTTTCTGAAGGAAACTCAAGAGATCTCAGACGACTGATTTCTCTCAATTATGTTAACTCTTCTCTTATTCTAATCTTTAAGGAGTTGTTTTCTTTAGAGAATTTTTCTTTTTCCATCTGATGATTTCAACTTTTTAAGCAGTTGTTTTCTTTTTCCAGTTTTCTTAATTTTCCTTTGTTACTCCCCAATTCTTTCCTCCATTTTTCTTGTATCTCTCTTTTATAATTTTTAATCTCCTTTTTTGAATTCTTCTATGAATTCTTTCTGGACTTGAGACTTTCCCCCTTTTTTGTGGGGGGATTTCTCATAGGTATTTTGATAATGTTGTCATATTCTGAATTTGTGACATGATCTTTCCTGTAAATATAACAATTTCTACAAAGATTTTTTTTTGTTGTTTTTGCTTTTTCTCATCTTTTTTGGCCAATTTTCTTTCTTGTAAAATTGATCTCTCCTTCTGGGATGGAAAGGACACTGTATCAAGTTTCTTGTGCCCAGGACTACAGATCCTGCCTTTTTAACCTGATGCTTATTTGGAATCCCCTTATCTGTTGCTGGATTGAGGGAATGAGGTGTTGAGTGCATGGTACTCCCTGAGCAAAGGGATCTGGCAACTTACCTGTTGCTGAGCTATGATCTTAGTAATGGTGTCTAGAAACAGAGGTGATTTTATAATTCATTTAGTTCAAAACTTCCATTTTTCAGATGAAGTATCTAAAATCTAAAACTTGAGGTGTTTCTGCATTTCCCAGTGACTACCCTGAAATATGGAGCAGTCTGGCTGCTGGTGGCTTCCTTTTTGCCCAGGGCTATGCTGAAGAACATGGTGATGGGGACACTGGGGACTACCTGTTGTCCTGGTGTTGATGTTTGCCTGTATTGCTGTACTGGGGCTCAGGATCTATCACTAATTTGCTATGGTGGTACCTGCTGCTGGTTTGCTCTGACATGGTTCCTCTCCTGGACTGTAGTCTCCTTTTAGTGAGTGAAACAGATCTTTCCTGCTGATTTGCCAACCTTTGTTTCTCCTTCCTCTGAATTCCTATTGCACTCATTATCCATATCATCAATCCATTTTGTTTTGATTTTGTGTGAATAGTGGAAGGTGGGATCATCAGAGTAAGATGATGAATTTTTATTTGAACATAGCTCAGAGGAAGAATCATAGTAGAGCAATCAGAAGACTTGCATTACAGTATTGACTATAATAGCTCCTACTTATGTGACTTTGAATAAGTCATTTCACCCTTCAACACTGAAATTCAATCATTTGACCATGTAATTATGTCATCATTTTAGTCTTGGTTAAGTGTTTTTTAGCTGATTTTTGAAAATAGAATATGGGTATCTTCTGACCTTCCTAAAATACTGCTATAAGCACATTGGGAATTCAGCAATCTGAGTGAATGAAATTGGTTATATGGAAGAGGTTGAAAGCATAGCATCCTTATCTATATTGTATATGAGAGAGATAGTTCTTATATTAGTAGAGGGCGATGCTTTGTACAACTGTGAACCATAAAAACATGATTAGAAAATCTGGGCTTCAAGCAAAAGTTTTAGGAAAAAAAAAACATTATTCTTTGCTATTTGCAAAACAAACCTATCTCTTCCCCAGATGCAAGACAATGCAGTGTCTACTTGAAGAGCTCTCTCTTTTAGAAATAGAAATAAAATGATTTTTTTTGGTACTTTCTTTGATAAGGGAAAAATCATAGTTGACCTAAGCTTCAGTTTCCTGATTTGTAAAATAAGGGGGTTGGGGAAAAAAAAAAGCTCCCAAAGACCTGTTTCACCTCCAGCAATCTCTGATAAGATGATTCAGAGTTTTAATAAGCTAAGTAACTTCTTTTCAACAAGTGAACCAAACCCATAGATTTTGAATAGTTAAAAGTGAATATTTGATATTAATGCTCTGTTGGATACACCTTAAGAAGTCTCTGATCCTATTCTGTAAAAGTCCCTTTTGATTTCAAGAACAGATGATTTTCATCATACTTTTTTTGCTCATACTATCTTCTGTGCCTGGAATGGTTTTTATCCTAAAACTATATCTACTTGTAAAAATATAATCCTTTTTATAGAACGATATACTTAGAAACAAAAGTGATTTTATAATTCATTTAGTTCAAAACCTGCATTTTCCAGATGAAGTATCTAAAATCCCAAGACAGTAAGTGATTTGCTTAATGGCACATAAATAGCAAAATCATAATATTTGATTCTAGGTATACCTGACTCCAAATCCATTACTCGTTCCACTATTGGATTGACACAAATACCTAAATATAGTTTGAAACTTTTTGCTAAAATAAACCTTCCTGTAGCACCTGCTTGACAAGTCTGTTATGGAGATCAAATAAGATAATACATAGTATTTCACAGAACTTGTGACACTGTATAAATATCTTCTGCTATTGTCTGGATTGTAAGTTATTATATGTATTCTATTGTCATCAACCCAATCTGTACAGTAAGGCTCAGTTATGTGATATAGATTCTCTTTGTAATAGTTGGGGAAGGAAGTGGACAAGTATGGCACTTGAATCAAAGGTGTGGAGAAGTTAAGGTCAATAATGATGGTGATGATGATGATATCTAACATTTGTATAATATTTAATATGTGCCAGGCATTGTGCTAAGTATTTATCATCATCTTATTTGATTCTTACAATGAACCTGAGAGGTAAGTATTATTATTTATTCCCATTTTGCAGATGAAGAAATTGAGACAAATAATTATTATTACTGAGACGAGATTAATGATTAAATTATTAATTTATTTTTGCAATAATAAATGATTAATTTATTTTTGCAAGATAATAGGGGTAAAGTAATTTGTCCAGGGTCACACAGCTACTAAGTGCTAAGTGTCTAAAGCTGTATTTGAGCTCAGCTTCTCCTGACTCCAAGGTCAGTGCTTTATCCACTGTGCCACCTAGCTGAGCCAAAAAGTATTCTAATGCATGTGATATTAAGGCAGGTCTCTCTGTTTTGAGTTTTTTGTTCTCTGTAGTTTGGATGTTGTATGTGTTCACTATGGCAACACCTTAAAAATGTTGTTTTTACAATTATATAGGCCATTAATATCTGCATGACTGTGGGCAACAGTTTTAGCTCTCATGATGTTTCAGTTCTAGCATAGTTTATTTGTTGAATTTTTCAAGAATGTTTTGAGATTTATATTGGGATTTATAATTTTTCAAAAGAAAATTATGAATGATAGTGAGATTATGGTAACTTGATTCTATCTTCTGGATATTTTGTAGCAGTTACATTTTTATACCCTGAAGTGTTAGGTAGCATAGTGTCTTCCATTTTCTTACAAAATCTTCATTGATCTCTAAGTTGAGACACTCTTTCTGTAATTTTGATAACCATATTCTAATCTTCTATTGATATTATAAACCTTCAATTTTCATTAAAAAAATTGCATGACACTTTTTATCACTCTGTTTATGGCTGAGGTCAAGTGGATTTTACATACAAAAGAATTTCAAGTTCCATTATTACAACTTAGTTGTGTTTTTGACATCATCCAAAGATAAACCAGTATTGATTATGTTCAACTGGTATCTCCACATCTCAAAAATATTTCTTCAAAACTTAACCAATCTATCAGGAGACATGAAAATATATGTATCTTTGTGTCTCTGTGTGTGCATATATGTATACATACACATACATAAATATACACACATATATATATATATATATATATATATATATATACTTACATACACACCCACATAGGAAATAATGAATACTATATATAGTTTTCATTGTTTGCTTAGTGTTTTATAGATTTTTGTTTGGGTACTTCTAAATTAATTTTTCATAGTTTTTATTGTTCCAAAAATAATATATGCATTAGATGTCTTAGTTGCTCTGAATGTATATTTCCTATTGAAGGTTGACTGAAGAACACTAATAAATATCTTGATATTAAACAAAACAAAACAAAACATAGCTTTATTAATAATAGTTGATTAATTTATCTTATCTGGAGAGGGCAATATTGTCTTTATGCATTGGTTTCATTTAATCTCCTTACTCAGAGTCTTCAATGTCTGATTTTCTTGGACATACATTTTAAAAATACTTACTGATTCCAAATTATATTTTGCTCTTATGATTAATAATAATAATAATGAAAAGGATACTTATGACAATGATGATAAAAATATATGAACTTGATTTTGACTTCTGTCAAAATGCTATAATTCAAGAAATCACCTGTGAGTTCTTGGATCATATAGAAATAGCTTGAATTCATCATAAAAAAAACATTATCCTGAACTAATCTCAAACTCTTTGGGACAGAAATACTAGATTAGAATGATGTAGATATAATATATGTGGATTTTTGCAAGATAGTTAATAGTTTATATTATTATAGAAAAGGAAAAAAATGGGATAGCTGATAATATAGTCATACAGATTTACAACCATTACTAGCAAAAGATTTTATTTAAAAAAATTTAAACTTGAAGTACATCAGTATTTCATATGATATACCAATTAATTTTATAGGTGAAGTGGACATAATTGGTATAGATAATTAATTAAATGAAAGAAAAGGAGTCTAAGAGATTTTAATAGACCAAACTGTATAATAAGCAGAATCTAATAAGATGAAGCTTAATAGGTATGTAAATGTAATAGGGTTATAAATGTAAATGGTGGTTCTCATTAAAATCACTAGTTGCTCCATTCCCCACTCCCTGCAAATATGGCCTAAGGAATATAGAACACATTGAATATTTTAGCAACATTATTATTGTTAACAACAACAATAATAGCAAATATTTGCATAGTACTTTAAAATTTTGCAAGTATTGTATATATTATCTCATTTTCTCCCGACAGCAATAATATTGTCAAGTGACCAGTGATTCATGCTAGTACCTTATATTAGATTTTTTGTATGGGAAAAAAAAGAGGGGCACTTACAAGTCATTCCACAGTTGGCCTAAAGAAGTTTTCTTAATTAAAGAAAGATAGTCTAAACCTTAGTTTGGATCTCCTTTATCTCCATGTAGAAATAAAAGTAATCTGGAGGGTGGAGTGTAGTGACTCAGCTGATAGGAGATCTACCTAATCCAAAGGATTCTCACTCCATATGACTGATACTTTTAATGCACCTAGGTAACCTTTATATTAGAAAATCACTATGGACAGAGGCTACCCAGCAGAATTTAAGAAACAATATACAACACGATCCTTAGTTCAGTGTACCAAGCAAGTTCCAAGATTAACTTTCTTTTTTTTATTGTTTTTGCCTTTTACATTATTTTTTTTTTAAAGAGGGACCAATAGACTTTTTTTAGCATAATGTTTTCAAATATATAAAGTGAAGTGCAGAAGATTACAAAGAGAACCAATTATGTTGAAATGTTATTGTTCAGTTGTTAAGTCATTTCTTTTTTAAAAATTAAATAATTTATTTTAATAAACATTGTTTTATACTCATGTTGGAAGAGAAAAATCCAAACAAAAGAGAAAAACCATAGGAGAGGGGGGAAAAAAGAGGAAAAAGAAATGAACATAGCATGTGTTGATTTACATTCAATTACCAAAGTTCTTTTTCTGGATGCAGATGGCATTTTCTGTCCAAAATCTATTGGGATTGCTTTGGATCACTGAACCACTGAGAAGAACCAAGTCTTTCACAGCTGATCATCGCTCATTCTTATTGTTATTGTGTACAATGTATTCCTAGTTCTTCTTGTTTATCTCAGCATCAGTTCATGTAAATCTTTCCAGACCTTTCTAAAATAAACTTGTTCATCATTTTTTATAGAACAGTAATACCCCATTACCTTCATATACAGCGGTTTATTCAGCCCTTCCCCAATTGATGGGCATCTACTAATTTTCCAGTTGTTTGCAAGCACAAACATAGCTATTATAAACATTTTTGCACATAAGGGTCCTTTTCCCTCTTTTATGATTTCCTTATAGTAGTAGTGGTGGTACTACTGAGTCAATGGGCATACACAGCTTGATAGCTTTTTGGGCATAGTTCCAGATGCCTCTCCAGAATGGTTGAATCATTTTACAACTCCACCAACAATTCATTAGTGTTCCAGTTTTTCCACATCCCCTGCAATATTTATCATCATGTTTTCCTGTCATCTTAGCCAATCTTAGAGGTCTGAGGTGGTACCTCAGACACAGTTTAATTTGCATTTCTCTAATCAATGGTTATTTAAAGCATTTTTTTTCCATATGACTCCAGATGGCTTTAATTTCATCATCTGAAAATTCTGTTAATATCCTTTGACCATTTATCAATTCATGAATGACTTGTATTCCTATAAATATGACACAGTTCTTTATATATTTTAGAAATGGACTTTTATCAGAAACACTGGCTGTAAAGATTTTTTCCCCAGCTTTGTACATCCCTTTTAATCTTGTTTTTGTTGGTTTTATTTGTGGAAAACTTTTTAAATTTAATCAAAGTTGTCCATTTTGACTTTCATAATGTTCTCTAGCTCTTCTTTGGTAATAAATTTCTCCCTTCTCCAAAAATCTGATAGGTAAATTTTCCCTTGATCTAATAATTTGTTTATGGTATCATCCTTTATGCCCAAACCTTGTAATCATATTAATCTTATTCTGGTATTGGGTGTTAGACATAGGTCTATGCTTAATTTCTTACATAATATTTTCTAGTTTTCCCAGCAGTTTTTGTCAAATAGTGAGTTCTTATCCCATAAACTAGGGTTTGAAGGTTTATCAAATACTAGATAGCAATAGGCTTGATTATTATGTCATTTGTATCTAATCTATTCCACTGATTCACCACTCTATTTCTTAGCCAGTACCAAATGGTTTTGCTCAAAGGTGCTTTATAATATAGTATTAAGTTTGATACTGCTAAGCCACCCTCTTCACATTTTTTCCCATTAATTCCCTTGATATTCTTGACCTTTTGTACTTCTAGGAGTATTTTGTCATTATTATTTTCTAGTTCTACAAAAAAAAATTTTTGGCAGTTTGGTATAGCACTGAACATTATTGGTGAATTTAGGAAGAATTGTCATTTTTATTATATTAGCTCTGCCTACCCATGAGCAATTGATATTTTTGTTTCTTGTTTAGACCTGACTTTATTTGTGTTAAAAAGTGTTTTGTAATTGTGGCCACATAGTTCATAACCTTGCCTTGGCAAGTAGACACTCAAATATTTCATTTTGTTTATGGTTATTTTAAATAGAATTTCTCTTTGTATCTCATGCTGTTGGGATTTGTCAGTAATATATAAAAATGCAGATGACTTGGTGGGTTTATTTTATATCTTGTGACTTTGTTAAAGATGTTAATTGTTTCAAGTAGGTTTTTGGATAATTTTCTAAGATTCTCTAAGTATATCATATTATCTGTAAAGAGTGATAGTTTTATGTCCTCATTGCCTATTTAATTTATTTTTCTTTTCTTATTGCTGAAGTTAACATTTCTAATACAGTGTTGGATAATAGTGGTGATAATGGGAATCCTTGTTTCACCCCTGATCTTATTGGGGAATCCATTCAGCTTCTCCACATTACAAATAATGCATGCTGCTGGTTTTAAAAAAGATGTTGCTTATCATATTAAAGAAAGCTCTTTTTATCCTATGCTCTCTACTGTTTTTAGTAGGAATGGCTGCTATATTTTGTCATAAGCTTTTTCTCTGCCTATTGAGATTATCATATGATTTCTCTTCATTTCCTTATTGATATGGTCAATTATGGCTATAGTTTTCCAAATATTGAAGCATCCCTGCTTTCCTGATATCAAACTTTTTGCATCAATATTCATTAGGGAGATTGGTCTGTAATTTTCTTTCTCTGTTTGGCTCTTCCTGCTTTAGGTATCAATTCCATATTTGTGTTATAGAAGGAATTTGGCAGTACTCCTTCTTTACCTATTTTTCCAAATAGTTTATGCAAAAAAAAATTAGTGATGTCAAAAAGGAGCACACTGGGTACAGAAGGAAAAGGCAGAATACTGTAAATTATTTCACTTGAATAAACTTGAAAAATCTATTATAGTAGAAAAGATGTGGAGGTTGGCATTGGACATTGCTGGAGCCTTATTCGCATTAGTATTAGCTCAAATAGGGAATGATATACACCATTAATTGAATATTATAATCTACTTTTCCAAATGGGAAGTAGGAGAAGAGGAGATTAAGCAGAGTGGCTGTTGGGGATGGGTGAGATGTGACAGAAAGGAGGGCAAATCAGGGCAGGTAGTAGAAGAGAAACACTGATGAGAAGAAAAAGGGTGAAAGGAGGGAAAGGATAAACAGGAAGAGCAATAGAATGGAGGGAAATACACAGGTAGTAATCAAAAGAACGGGAATGGGATTAACTTTCATCAGAAGCAGAAAGCTGAGTAGATCAAAAACCAGAATCCTATAATATTGTTGTTTACAAGAAACACACTTGAAGCAGAGAGATACCTATAGAGTAAAGGTAAGGGGGCTTGAGCAGAAGTGATTATACTTCAATTGGAATAAAAAAAATAAAGCTGGGGTAGCAATCCTTATCTCTTATAAAATAAAAGTAAAAAATGACCTAAATTTAAAAATAAGGAAGGAAACTCTATCTTGCTGAGATTTATCAAAGACAGTGAGGCAACATCGGCATCAAACACCAAGCAATATGACATCTAGATTTTTTTTTTTTGCTTTTTGCTGAGGCAATTGAGGTTAAGTGACTTGCCCAGGGTCACACAGCTAGGGAATGTTAAGTGTCTGAGACCAGATTTGAACTCAGATCTTCCTGACTTCAGGGCTGGTGCTCTATCCACTGCACCACCTAGCTGCCCCGACATCTGGATTCTTAAAGGAGAAGTTAAGAAAGTTAAGAAATAAATAACAAAACTATTCTAGTGAGGGACCTCAAATACTCCTTCTTAGAACTTGATGAATCCTAACAAAAATAAGAAAAACTAAAGAGGTAAATAAAGTATTATACACCAAAAGCAAATTAGAAGAGGAAGGAATAGTCTACCTGTCAGACCTATGAGAAGGGGAAACAATTCATGACCAAACAAGAGATAGAGAGAATTATAAAATATAAAATAGATAATTTTGATTATATTTTTAAAAGCTTTTATACAAACAAAACCCAAACAACTAAGATTAGAAGGAAAGCATATAATATGTACAGCAGGTGTCCCTGATAAAAGCCTCATTTCTAAAGTATATGGAGAACTGAGCCAAACTTATAAGAATATAAACCATTTCCCTAATTGATAAATGGTCAAAAGATATAACAAGCCATTTTCAGATGAAGAAATCAAAGCTATTTATAGGCATATGAGGAAATGCTCTAAATTACTTCTGTTTAGAGAGATGCGAATTAAAACAATTCTGAGATACCACCTCACACCTGGTCACACACATTAATCAGATTGGCCAATATCACAAAAAAAGAAAAGTGCTAAATGTTGGACAGGTTGTGCAAAAGTTGGGACATTGATGCATTGTTGGCGGAATGTAATGGAATGCTATTGTGCAATTAAAAAAACAAAAAACAAAAAATGATGTGCAGGTTTCAGAAAAACCTGAAAGACTTTTATAAACTGATGCAAAGTCAGATGAGCAGAGCCACAAAAAAACCAAAAAAAAAAAAAAAAAAAAAAAAAAAAAAAAAAAAACATTGTGCACAGTATTAGCAACATTGTGTTATGATCAACTATGATTAACTCAGCTCTTTTCATCAGCACAATGATTTAAGACAAGTAGAATGGATTCACAATGAAAAATGCCATCCATGACCAGATAAAGAACTGGTGAATTCTGAATGGAGATTAAAGCATTTTTTCCACTTATTTTATTCTTTCTTACGTTTTTTGTCTGTTTCTTCTCAAACAACTGTGATTAAAATGGAAATATGTTTTGCATGATAGCACATAAACTATATCAAGCTGTTTACCATCTTCAGAAAAAGAGAGGGAAGGAGGAAGAAAAATTGGAAACTCACAACTTTTTAAAAAAGAATGTTAAAAATTTTCTTGATATGTAATTGGGGGAAATATGAACAATTTTTTAAAAAAGTAAAGAGAATCCAATCTAGGTGATTTCTGGTCCAGTGTTCAACTTAAGTAAGAGTGAGGGGAAAAATAGATCCTTCTGTTCTAAATTGCTGGAGGTAGAATAATTTAGGTAAAGATGAGTCTCTTTGTATAAGAATGAGACAATCAAAGTCACAGTCTCCTCATTCTCACCCCAGTCCTTTATTAGAAAAAGCTCATATTTCATAATATTCATGCTTTCATTAATTGTTAAGCAATCAGAGTTGATTTTCACCCTCAGAGACAACCTCTTTTCCAAGGGTACTTAAACATTCAAAAGCCTCCAAGGTGAGTCTTTTGGTTACTAAGAGAACAACTAAATTCATTACATGCTAGGCTAATTGATTGGTTATTACCTGGAAACATTGTATCTTGGACTTTTATTCATTTTAACATGTATTTGGAGAATCAGAATCTGAGAAATCAAATCAAAATGAATTTTATATTCTTCTCTGCCTTGATCAAATGGAAGTCAAGTACTCAGTTTTGGGTAGTATATTTCATGAAAGGCTTTGATGATACAAATCTTGTCCACACTAAATGATCAGGATGAAAAAAGGAGTTTATTTGTCTAGGGTATAGAAGAAACTAAAGGCACTATAGATTTTTAGCTTAGAGAAAACGTGGTTCAAGGCATATAGGATAGGTGTCTTCTGTATTTGAAAAAGTATCATGTATTTGAAAGATTTTATTTATTCTGAATGTCTTCAGAAAGCAATGTGAGGAACAATTTTGTGGAAGTATCAAAAAGAGAAATTAAGCTTACTATGAAGAAATAATTGTATTTTTTAGTTGAGTTTGACTTTGTTTCCCTACTTGGATTTTTCTTGTCAAAGATACTAGAGTGTTGTTTTGTTTTGTTTTCTTTTGTTTTGCTTCTCTAGCTCATTTTACAAATGAGGAAATTGAGGAAAACAGGATTAAGTGACTTGTCCAGGGTCACACAACTAGTAACAATCTGGGGATGTATTTGGCCTGGCAAAGATCAGTTTTCCTAACTCTAGGCCCAGCACTTTATCCACTGGGAAATCTAGTTACACTGTTTAAAAAAAATCCTAATAAATAGAACATTAAAAGTGAAATGAGTTTTACTAGGAGACAGTAAATTGACAGCCAATGGAAATTTTGAACCAAAGAATGCATGTCCACTTTTTGAGTATATCATAGAGGAGACTTTGATTAAATATGAACTAAACTAGATGACCTTTGAAATCATTTCCACATCTAAGATAAGAAGATTTTATGGAGTCAGCCTCTAACAGTAGTGGAAGGTTGTTATAAAACAAGAAAAGATGTGAAATATCTCCAAATTCAATTCTGTTATTAGTTGTTCTTAGTTAATTTTGATCCTTTGCTTCATTTTAAAAGATGGGGCACAGACTGTGCTGGAGAATTTCACTTCTAGCACTGCTGCTGCCCAGAGCCTAACAATATAAAAAGGTTACCCTACTTCATCAGATTTTGGAATTAGGACAGATTAAAATCAATCTTTATAAACCTAAATTGTTAAGCTATATTTCCATTTATGTATTTCTGCCTTAAGATTTGACTCTGATGAAAGTAACTTTATCAAAATTACTTAGCCAAGTGGTAGAAGGAAAGAATTATAATTATCTAAAGATGTAAAATTAATCTTCATTTTATATACTGTATTATAAACCTAGACACAGCAAGAGATATGCTTAAATGTCAAAGTGACTAAAATAACCAGAAGCATTGTTTGATTACAAGAAAGGAAGAATTAAAAAACAAAACAAAAAAATCAACCTTGTCTGATTTGGAATTGCTTCTATCAGGTGCCTACCTAAGAAAGACAAAAATTCCTTCTGTCCACATAGTAGTATGATAGCTTAGCCCCTGATTGTATTAGCTTCTGGATGAATTAAAACCTGAATCTGCTAAAATTAAAGTCACAACCATTATACAAGCCAGGAAAGCTCTATACCTCTGGAGATTTTCAGGGAGTCACTCAGGTTTGAGCCTTCTGTTTCTGTCTGTGGCTCCCCTTCTGTTCTTTCACTCTAAACTCCTGGATTGTCTAAATCACACTCTGAGATGTGAAAAAAGTAAAAATTCAAGGGAAGAGAGAAGGAAACCCCAGTGTTCCATAGAAAGCAGCACACACACCAGAAAAGCATCAGCTGATCTATAGAAGGGGGTTCACAATTGAGTCCTTCTGATTCAGACAAGAGCCACAAAAAGTACATCTCTCAGCTTTTCCCTGAGGGGTTGCAGCTGATTGCCACATGACTAATTGAAATTCCACTGTATTGCTGGCTGCTGTTGGGCTACAGGGGAATCTGCCATTCTGTATTTCTATTAAGGCCAGTAGATACTCTATAGGGTGTTTATAATATGACTGAAATTAGTTTCTGTAAGACACTTTCCAATAATACTTGAAAGGTTCAGTATTCTGAAGTCATGAAAAACGCTCATATTTGCTTTTCTTCTTTCCTTCCCTCCCTTTCCCTTACTTCTTCTTTCTCATATTTTTCTCATCTCTTCTCTCTCGTTCTTGTTTTGTTTCTCTTCTCTCTCTCTTACCTCTTATTTCTCTTTTCTTTATCTCTTACTTTCCTCTCATCCTCTCTCTCATCCTGCCTCAACTCTATCTCTTTTCTGTTCTTTCTATTCTCTCTTTTATTCCTTTCTCCCCCCAATCATAGACTGTTTCACAGTCTAGTTTTATATGATTCACATACTTGATTGTCATTGCTTTGCTGTTTTCTTAGCAGAAAAGAATTTATCTTCTATATCCAAAGACACTTGCTACCAGCAATAATGTTTTATTTAAAATAGACTGATCTCTTATAAAAGCAGTACTGCAGAGAGCAGTTGAAAAAGTCTATCCTGCAGAATAGAGTTGGGGGTAAAAAGAAACTTGAAACAGGTTTTGAAAAATGAGTCGCCCAAAGGAAAGACTTTTTCTTTCATTATTGTTTTGATTTTTCTTCCTCTTAATGTCTCCATTCCAGAACCTGATACATTTTCACTATTCCAGACTTTTGTTAAATGATTTCTGGGTATGGATCAGTATGTCTCAAAGCAGTATACTTCAAAGTATTGCTATTGTTTTATTGTAATAATGGCAACCACTGGTGTATTTTCAGGGTATTATTTGGCCATTAGGCAGCCCTATAGAATTTTCAGGGATGTTACCAAGTAGCACTTAGAATAAAATTATTGGGACTACAGTCTCATTCTGTACATGAATTTTGCTTTTTTGAGTAATGTATTTAAAGTGAACTGATGAACAAGGATCCTCTCCACTGAAAAACATTATTGGGGAAATCTTGGAAAAGAAAAGCCATTAACTATGAAAAGGCTATTGCAAAAACTATTCAAAAATAACCAGATAATATTCCCTTTCATTGTACTCCTAACTTCAAATAGAGAATTTAAATGAATAGTTAGTGTACTATATCTATCCCTCTTCTGCCTTTGGGCCAATGGCTATGAGCACAAAAAATTTTGACTATTTTTTTCTATTAATAAAGAAAATGTTTAAATATATTTAATTCCATTTGAAATGTTAAAAATACTTTTTATTAACCACCTAATCTATAAAAGACACAATCCAAGATAAAAAGCAAATAGTATTTATCTTCAAGGATATTACCTAATATTCTGAGAATTCAACATGAAGGAGGCAGACAGAGACAGAGAGAGAGTAAGGGACATGGGGGGAAGAGAGAGGAGAAGAAAGAGAGAGAGAGACAGAGAGAGATACAAAGAAAGAGAGGGGCAGACAGAGAGAAGAAATGAGAGGTGGAAAATTGGATAAAGATGTAAGAGAGAGTAACAATTAGAATGTAAATTGGTCCTCAGTGAATGGGGACCAGATGAAAATTTGTCAAAAAGTCTATGAGATGGAGTGGATCAGACACTAGGCTTAAATTTCATAAAGTTAGGTGATCTCTCTTCTCAGGGGTCCATAGGGCATAAAAGTTCAGATCCTAAATCTAAGCTTCAGGAAATTACACCACCTACAAAAAGTAGACAGACTTGCTGACCGTTAGTCAATGGTTACTTCCTTTTTCAGTCCATCCAATGAACCCAAGTCTTTTGCTATTTAACCTATTCAACATTTCTGGCTCACTGGGCCAGGCTCAATGCTGAGAGATAGGAATTGAAAGGCTCTGGGTCCGCTCAGTGGTATGCTTGGACCTCTCCTTGCAAGGACCAAATAAATGCTTCCTGTTTATATCTGAAGATGCCTCTGAGTAGTCAGTTTGGGTAAGTGAATCTTACATCTGTCTCACATACAACTGGAAAGAGCTCATGTAGACTATAACATCTGAGCTGCACTTTATTTTTAATTAATTAATTTTTAATACACATTGCTTTATGAATCAAGTTGGGAGATAAAAATCAGAAAAAGGGGGAAAAACCATGAAGGAAGGGAGGAAAAAAAAGAAATAAACGGAGCACATGTTGATTTATATTCAATTTTCACAGTTCTTTTTCTGGATGTAGATGGCATTTACTATGCAAAGTTTATTGGGCTTTCCTTGGATCACTGAACCATTGAGAAGAACCAAATCTTTCATAGTTGATCAACTCACATTCTTGCTGTTATTGTGTACAATGTATTACTGATTCTGCTTGTTTTGCAGAGCATTAATTCATATAAATCTTTCCAGGCCTTTCTAAAATAAGCTTATTTATCATTTTTTATAGAAAAATAAAATTCCTTTACATTCATATACTACAACTTATTCAGCCATTCCCCAATTGATGGGCATCTATTCATTTTCCAATTCTTTGCTACCACAAAAAGAGCTGCTACAAACATTTTTGCTCATGTGGGTCCTTTTCCCTCCTTTAGGATTTTTTGGGGTTATAGACCCAGTAGTGGTACTGCCATATCAAAGGGTATGCACAGTTTTATATCCCTTTGAGAATAGTTCCAGATTACTCTCCAGAAGGGCTAGATCATTTTACAACTCCACCAACAATGCATTAGTGTCCCAGTTTTCCCACCAACATTGATCATTATCTTTTCCTGTCATCTTAGCCGATCTGAGAAGTGTGAGGTTGTATCTCAGAGTTGCTTTAATTTTCATTTATCTAATCAATAGTGTGATTTAGAGCATTTTTTCATATAATTATAAATGGCTTTAATTTCATCATCTGAAAATTGTCTATTCATAACTTTTCATCATTTATCAATTTTGGAAAGACTTGTATTCTTATAAATTTGACAGAGTTCTTTATATATTTTAGAAATCAGATGAAACACTGGCTGTAAATATTTTTTTCCCAGTTTTGTACTTCCCTTTCAATCTTCTGTTGGTTTTGTTTGTGAAAAACATTATTTTTATTTTTTTTTATTTTTTTGCTGAGGCAATTGGGGTTAAATGACTTGTCTAGAGTCACACAGACAAGAAGTGTTAAATGTCTGAGGCCAGGTTTGAACTCAGGTCCTCCTGACTGGGAGGTGCTGTATCCACTGCACCAACAAGTTGCCTCTGTGCAAAACTGTTTTGATGTAATGTAATCAAAGTTGTCCATTTTGCCTTTGAAAATGGTCTCTAGTTCTTCTTTGATTGTAAATTCCTCCCTTCTCCAAAGATCTGATAGGTAAATTATCCCTTGCTCTCCTAATGTGCTTAGCATATCACCTATTATGTCTAAATCATGTACCTGTTTAGGCCTTATTTTGACATTGGGTATAAGATGTAGTAGGTCTATGCCAAATTTCTGACATTATTTTCCAGTTTTCTCAGCAATTTTTGTCAAATAGTGAATACTTATTTTAGAAGCTGGAGTTTAGGGGGTTATCAAAAACTAGATTACTATTGTCATTAATTATTGTATGGTGTGTATCTAACCTATTCCCCTGATCCACCACTCTATTTCTTAGCCAGTACCAAATGGTTTTGATGACTGCTGCTTTATAATAGGGTTTTAGGTCTGATAAAGCTAAGCCATCATCCTTTGTATTTTTTCCCCATTAATTTACTTGATATTTTTGACCTTGTGTTCTTCTAGATGAATTTTATTATTATTTTTTCTAGTTCTATAAAATAATTTTTTAGCAGTTAGGTATAACACTGAACAAATAGACCAATTTAGGCAGAATAATTATTTTTATTATTTTAGTTCAGCCTACATATGAGCAATTGAAATTTTCCCAATTGTTTAGATCTGATTTTATTTGTGTGAACAGTATTTGTTAGCATTATTCATCCTGTGTTTGTCTTGGCAAGTAGACATCCAAGTACACCTAATACATGGTCAATTATTGTGTAGGTGCCATGTACTGCTAAGAAAAAGGTATATTCCTTTCTAAACCTTTTCAGTTTTCTCTAGATTTCTGTCATATGTAGGTTTTCTACTATCCTATTAACCTCCCTGGCTTTTTTCTTGTTTATTTTGTGTTTAGATTTGTTGGATTTTTATTTTTATTAAGTTTTTATTTTTTATTAAAAGCTTTTTATTTACAAAACATATGAGTGACTTTTCTACATTGACCTTTGCAAAAACTTTTTTTTCCAAGCTTTTCCACTCCTTCCCCCCACCCCCACCCCTAGATGACAGGTAATCTAATACATGCTAAATAGGATAAATTATATGACAAATCCAATACATGTATACATATCTATACAGTTATCTTACTGCACAAGAAACATCAGATCTAGAAAGAGAAGAAGAAAAAAAACAACTTAAGAAGGAAAACAAAATGCATGGAAATATTCACAGAAAGCATTAAAATGCTCTGTTGTGGTCCGTACTCAGTTCTCATAGGCCTCTCTCTGGATGTATATGACTATCTTCATCGCTGAACAATAGGAACTGGTTTGAATCACATCATTTTTGAAGAGAACCATGTCCATCAGAATTGATCATCGTATAGTCTTGTTGCTGTGTATAATGTTCTCCTGGTTCTGTTGATTTCACTCAGCAACAGTTCATGCAAGTCTCTCCAGGCCTCTCTGAAAACCTCCTGTTGATTGTTTCTTACAGAACAATAATATTCCATAACATTCATATACCATAATTTATTCAGCCATTCTCCAATTGATGGGCATCCTTTCAATTTCCAGTTTCTTGCCACTACAAAAAGGGCTGCCACAAACATTTTTGCACATGTGGGTCCCTTTCCCTCCTTTAAAATCTCTTTGGGATATAGGCCCAGTAGAAACACTGCTGGGTCAAAAGGTATGCACAGTTTGATAAGTTTTTGAGCATAGTTCCAAATTGCTCTCCAGAATGGTTGGATCTGTTCACAGTTCCACCAACAATGTATCAGTGTCCCAGTTTTCCCACATCCCCTCCAACAGTTATCACTATCATTTCCTGTCATTTTAGCCAATCTGGCAGGTGTGTAGTGCTATCTCAGAGTTGTCTTAATTTGCATTTCTCTGATCAATAGTGA